>VZUA01099082.1:17384-42959 GCA_013401035.1 Horornis vulcanius | reverse complement strand
GCAAAATACAGATATGAAGAATACAGATACAGGTGTACATCATGGGCAGGAATAAGAACAGAGTATGTGTACTCTAAACAGCATCTTTTAATGTTTGAATGAAGAAGCTCATAGGTCACTTAAGGAATGGAGGGATAAAAGAATTTGGGAAATGCTCCTTTGCTTCGTGGAACCTTTACACACATCCCATGGAAAGCTCTACCATTTGTATGTAATAATCAGGCAAAGAATGGATTTTTCCCATAATCTCTCTCTTTCTCTCTGAAACACAGAACATATTTCGTAGACTGAAATATCCAGGTATTTAGCTTAGCTCACATAACTGGCACTAAAGTTTCTGCAATATAGGTAAAGCTGAGCAGAAGAGAAACCACAGAGAGCAAGCAGGGCTTGGTCTGGGAAGGCAGCAAACAATCTCCACAGGAGCCCCTGCTGCGAGTCCTGCCAGGAACAGACACGAAGCAGAGCTTTTCCCACAACCCTCCAAAGAAATGATGTTGGATTCTTGTCAACTACCAAATTATGAAGTTGTCTGTGACTGAACCTTGCTGCCACTTGCCACATCTCACGTGGTAGAGAAGACATCACTTTCAAGGGTGCTCATGGGAGCTGTGCCTTCTGACTTCTCAGATGCTTCCTTTTACATAACAAAACAACGCACAATAAAAAAAGAAAAAAAAACAAACACCTTTTAAAACAGAAAGGGCACTTGCAAACAAAGTATTCCACAGAATTTCTATTTTATTTATAACTATACACACAAAACACATACTGTAGGCATAGTAGATGGCAATTCTCTGTCGTTCTCATCCTTGACCCAATTTCAGAACATTAGGTAAGATGTCAGGAAACCATTTTGAGGGATGGTGAACATTTGCATCTCAGGACTTATATAATACTATTTTCTTCAATATTTCATCTCCCTGTCTTATGCTTTCCTAGTTGGAATGTTCTTTATTAGCCTTCACATAACACAACTGAGTGCCAAAAATACAAGCACTCTAAATGCTCAGGCTATTTCTCTCTTGAAGATGGTAAGGATAATTGAATACTACTTGCCTGGGGAGATTAGAGTTGCAATATGCCTTATATATCCTAAGTTGATTGGGTAATATACTTAATGGGACATACCTGGAAAGATGAACTACTTATCTGGCCATAGCATGTCTCCAGGAAAGATAAAACAATTGACTTTTTTTTCCTCCTGAACCGATAGTTCTTGATAATTCACCTGTTTGTTCATTTGTATATACCAAATGTTTTATGAAGACTTTTACACTCACTCATCAAGAGGGGAATGTGGAGAGCAGCAGCAAGCAAGCAGCAGCTCTCTGACACCCCTGAGCTCCCCCTGAGCAGGACTACATGGACAGAGCAGCAAATCAGACACCTGCACACGCCGTGGTCTGTGAAAGGGCTGTGGCAGGAAAAGCTGCAGCCCAGTGAGATCAATAAGCCTTGCAAGGGCTCTGGCCTGAAATTTTAGCCCTGAACACAACATTTAAGCATCCTGGTGTGAAGTCAATCACATCCCTTCTTCACCCCACAGCCTCCAGTGCTTGCCAGCAATTGCCAGAAAGACACCTATGGCCAACATGAAAAGTTCAGGTGAAAACAATTGAGATGCCCAGCAATTTCTTTTCCTGCAAGCTCTTCTCTGACTGTCTCATCTCAGGAAGAATACTGCCAAAGAGCACCAGGCATTTTTTTTTAATGATACTTTTCAGAAAACCCTTTTACTTACTGAACAGAGAGGAGATCTCTTTTAATGTGACAGGATTCATTTAGCTGCCCTGACTTTGAGTCACCCCAGAGCTTTCCTGGAAAGGTGGGAACAAACAGATAAGTGGAAATGGTCCTTGGAAGCCCAGTCTTTGTTTTGAAGAGGGATTTTAGTCACAAATAATCAGAGTGGGGGTCCAGCTTGGAATTCAAGCTTCAATCTGGTGGATTTCTGTATAGCACAGCTCTGTCCCAGGCAATAAAGGCAGCACTTGTGGTGAACTGAGGTAGGAAACCAACACAATAAACACCATTTCTAAAGTCATTTGGCTGACTCATGGCCAAACTGAAGAAAACAGTCGTATGAAAAAAAAGAAAGGTCTACAAAACTTCAGAAATTCTGAGGATTCTTTGATGTACCTTGCTGTGCCACATATAAATTCCAAACTACCTATGCCTCTAAGGGTCAGAATTCCACCCTCTCACTTTCAGTATTCCACAGAAAGATCTACTTTGGGAAGGCAAAAAGGCTCCAGAGAAAGATGTTTACAAAGGATAGAGAAAGAAGATGGCTTCTGGCAAATTCCTTTTTATTTTCATTACTAAAGCAAGCGAATGGACACCTTTTACTGCCAACAACCCTGCTAGCCTGTAGCTCACAACAAAATGACTTAACAGATTTAATAAGTGAATCATTTCCTATATTAAGTTACCCATAACTATAAAGACAGTTATGACAGCTGAAGTTCCATAGTCTGGGAGAAGCAGGTCACCCTAAGGCCACATTTTCTCACAGTAGCTGGTTCATAATTTAAAGGTGAGTTTTATGAGTTTAAAAACTCACTGAGTCACCATTGCAGGAACAACAAGTCCTTGGTTCATGGGCATTACATTACTTAAAATTGCTGATACTGCTCACAACTAAAAAGTAAACAAATAAACAAACAAATTCAGACACAAAAGAAGTGGTATAAGCTTGCCTGCAGCCATTTACTATTTTCAGTCAGAGTTGGTGTTACTGAAGGCTGAACACCTACTGTAATAAAATCTTGGTGTAAATCACCATAATCCCACATTACATTCAACTGTGCTCCCTTTGAGTTTAGTGAGAACAGTGAATTGGATTGAATTTATACATTAAAAGATTAACAGACTAAGAACATTTATAGAATCACAGAAGGTTTGTGTGGGAAGGGACTTTAATCTCATTTCAAACCCCTGTTTTGGGCACCTTCCACTACACCCTGCTCCTCAGAGTTCCCTATGTGATCAGGGAATGTCTTCCTGATACTTAAAATTCTCTCACTTCTCAACATTTCAAAATATTTTCTTTCTATTTGTTGGAAGCTATCAAACGTTGTGAACAAAGTAGTTGTGAAAAGCTGAGTACAAGATCTAAAATGTCTTTCTACTTTTAATACAGGTCAGTCTTTTAGAACAGGGTAGAGTTTATGAAAAAAACCCTCTTTTCCTCTGCTCCTTTTCTTACTCCCTGTTGTTGTTTTCCTTTTCTTGGTGACGGTTTTCCACATCAATTTCTATCAAAAGAATTGTTAAGTTTTACTGTCTACATCTCAAAATGCCTTTCAATAAAATGAACCCGCAGGTGCAGTGCTTTGAAGGGAGTAACTTTTCCAGCTGGGACAAAATGATACCATTTTATTGACAATAAAGAACAAAACCAAAAAGAATGGTGAAGAGAAATAAAAACACACCTAGGGCCATACCTTAAATCAGATAATTATGGCACTAAAGATGGGACAGTAAAAGAGAGCAAAAGCAGTATTTAAGGGAAGGAGAAAACCACCTACTTTGATATCCCTCATTTGGGCTGATATTTGGGGAATTATTCCAGATATTTTGAAAATGGAGAATTTGACTGGACTTTTCTCTTGGAAGACTGCTCTTAAAAACATGTAATACATTTCTATTTATGTTCTTTAGTGTCTAGAAACAGTATGAAAAATGGAAGAACTGATTGAATAATTCACATTAACATATTACTCAGAGTCCAACAGAAGGCAATAAGTAGTTCAACATTAATTGCATTTGTGAAAATGAAAATGTTCCAAAACCAGTCACATTGATACACAGCCCTGACACTCCTAAACACTGAATGCCAGCAATAAAATGATGACCACATCACCAATCCATTTTCAAACATACAATTCATATTTTGAATTTCTCCTCCACCCAAATATAAAGCCTAACTGAAACATAAATTTTAAATGAAACACCCATGTGGCACAATAAATTAAAATAATTATAAAGTGGTTAAGAGTAGTTTTGATCCATGTGTTTGTTTGGAATGGTCAACTGCAGAAGCAACACAAGTCAATGCCTGCCAATAAAACATTTTGAATATAAAGTGCAATGAATGTTTTCAGTCTTGATATATAAATTTCCCCAACACTAAACTGCATAACAGCTTTCTACTTTCATTCCTTTGTTTTCCACAATAAATCTTTAAAAATGTCTAAAGAACAGAAGTTCAAAGCCCAGCTGCTCTCACAATCAACTTTATCTTTCAAAACAGTTGAAACAAATGAGATTAAATTGATTATCTTGAATTTTATTGTGATTGGGGAGCATGCTGTTTCCAAGCATTTGGATTAATTGCATCCCTTTGAGGCCTCCAAGGCCCTGCTGTGGTACAAGGAACCCATAAGCTCTAACTAAGTTTATTTTTATAAGGTGAAATACACCAAGCTGGAGGGGAAAAAAAAATACAACTGGAAGGGTGAAAGCAAAAGAAAAGTATAAATAACCAAAAAGTGTCTGCTCCTTTGACTGTGAAGCATGTCAGCTGTCTGGCCTCACACAATTTAGCAATCACAGAGAGAAACTTAGATTTCTGTTCTGATCTTTAAGAGAAGGATTAGCCAGAATTTGGAGTTTCAAGTTTTATTTAAGCCTAGATTCTCTGCTCCTGGTTAAAAAAACCCAGCAAGATCACACGGATTCATATGTCTTGACAGAGCTTGCAAGTAAATGGAACTAATTTGGATGAGTTTACTTGATTAATAAAATCCTCAAGCCTCAGAATGTTTCATTTTGATGGACAGGAAAGAAAACACACAAAGCTGTGTGAGAGAAGAAATGGGAGCTTTGCATCACCAGACTTTTGTTAACCATGCTCACGATGTCACCTTGTGTTTGCCTCTGCATCATGCCCCTCCCAAATTCAATGGCATGTATCAGAAATAAAGCACTTTCCAAAGAGTTGCCAGTTAGTTTTTCAAGGGTCTACCTTTAGTTACACAGTAAAATCTAAGGATTTTTATAAAACTGAGCTCAACAAGAAAAATTATTAAAAACTCCAGATGAAAGAGCAGAAGGACAGACTTTGAAATCCCATGGTACATGACAGCTCCCATATACTGATAGTGAATAAAAACATATCTTAATGACAATATTTTTAAATTGGTTTTGAAGTACTACTGTGGCTCCCTAATGTGAAACTCAAAAATTGAAAACTGAGTAAAGTTATATGCTAACATGTTGCATATTTCAAATCTCCCATCAGTTTAGCATGCACATTCATATATCACTGATGTTCATTTATAATTCATGAAACGTTTCTCCACATTATCAGATTCAAAAACGTGTTTCTGCTTTTATTTTGCAAATGCTACAGTGAGAAACACGGAAGGATTTGAGAAACTGCAAAGGGGAAATCACCGAACCAAATTTGCTACAATAACCGATTTTAGCTGCAGTAGTTACTAAGGTTGCTCCTTGTTTCGTTTGTTAGTAAAGCACAAGAATGAGAACAAACAGAGGAAGAATATTTACACAAGTGTGCTCATTAGAATGAGGTCATCCTTTTTTGCAAATTTTCATCCTTCTGTGTAATAATTACAGCTCAAACCCCAAGGTCAAACTGAGTAAACATTACAACAAAAACAACACTTCAAGGATGAGCACCAAATCTCTCCCAGTGTGCACCTCCAAGCTGAATATGGATCAAAATAAGACAATCCACACTTACAGAGAGGAGGAAATGTAAAATAAAAGCAAATTGTGCACTAAGAGTAGTAAAGTAAAAAAGATTTTTTCTTCTGAAGTATGTGTGGCCTCTTATTCTCTAAGAGACACCTGCAGAGAAACCTCGTCAATGGAGTCACACACTGCTGTTATTTCTGTTTTGAATTTTACACAGCAAATTACTCATGTAAGATGCAAACTGTTTTCTCAGTAATGTGATTTTAACCTGTCTATTGAGGCTTCTTTTCCTTGATTAATGGTAAATTACTGTGACTATTCAACGTCTTTCAGTAGTCTACTTCTACATATTAACAACAAGATAATGATGGGTAATTCATTTTAACAAAATTAAAAGCTTTCACATGTGCTACTTTCAGCCCAAAGATGATTTGCATTTATTCCAATAAGACTGCAGCACATGGACAGGTGCCAGTAGTTTTCTTATTGCCACTTTACTCCTGGAGTTTTGCATGGATTCTACTTTTCAATTATGAAGTCCTTTCATTCAACATCCACACCAGAACAACTACTCAAGCTTTTCAAATGAAGCCCAACATCATCAAAATCAACACAAGCAATTATTTCTGTTGCAGCGAGGCAGGCTGCACCTGGCATTCAGCAAATAGCCTGGGGAGGCCTGGGAGTGGGTGCAGAGGCTTTTTAGTTGCTCCAGCCTGTCCTGCTGCCTCACACCTGAGCTGGCAGCAGCAGAAGTGACTGTTCAGCCTCCTGTAAGACCTTCTGGAGTAGGATGTACCCTGCAAGAAAGCCACGCTCCGTGTTTCCTCTCTTAAGCTTTCTTTTCACAGTCGTTGTTCTGTGTGAGGACCAAACCTGGCCATGAATTTTTGCACAGCACTTCCCCATTGATCCAGGAGGATCAATAAAGCAGGGGCTGCCTGCTGAGCCAGCAGGGCACAGGGAAGCATCCACCCCCCTGGGAGGCAGCAGCGATTTCAGGGGAGCACAGAGCCACCCCTGCTTCCCACAGCGCTTTGATTGACTGGCCAAGAGTCTGCACCACCCTCAGCTTCTCCCTGCAGAAGAAATATGCTGCAGAAACCAGACATATAAATCATGTGCTGAATAAAAGTTGCTTTGAGGACAGGCTTGGCAGAAAATAATCCTTTAAGGCTATTTTTTTTTTTTACTGTGTCATTAAGACTCACATATTCCTATCCTGGATTACCTAGACAGAAATGCACACACACCTGCACATCCCATAATCAGGATTTGGGTTCACTGTGGAGCACAAGTGCTGATCTGTTGACCCACTGTGGCTCAAGAGCAGACCTGGATTTTTCCAGTCTAACCAAAGCACTGGCTATGGCACAGCTACAGGATGTCTGTCCTGAAATTTTCCAGTTCAGCCAGAAATTATATTCATTAGGAAGGTAAACACATCTGGGAATAGACACACAGCACTTCTATTCTGCCCAGTTCTGCCAAGCTAGAATGCAGAAAAAATAAAAATAATTAAAATTTCAAAGATAATTCTGAGGTGCAATGTCAAATTGCGCTACAAAATTTTCAGAAAGAAAACCAGATAATAAAGAGCAAAATCAAGAATTAGAGAGAGCTGAAGAGTATGAAACAAAATAGATCCAAACCCAAGCAATGGAAAAAATTTATGTATATGAAATAATTCTGTGCCACAAAACATAATTGAGACAGGCTGCTCAGTAACATTTAGTATATGTTTTGGCATCTATATGAATCCCTAAAAGATTTCAAAGTTGTCATCACTAAGAGTTGCGAATTTGACAGAACAATATAAAAAAAAAATCTACAATCAGAAATAACTTTACTCATTTGTACATAATGGTAGAAGTGAAATAGCTGACACTTCATTACAATGTTCCCAAACTATCAATTAGAAAATTGATCACTTCATCAATAAACAGTTGTCAAGAGATGACACTTTCTTACACATCTCCGACTCAGATGGGCTGAATTCTGTGTCGTTTACTGGCTTTTCCACACATTTTCTGTTTAATGTGTATTTTAGCTGTCACCAGATGCAGCAATTATTTTTAATTCTCATAGAATAGAGCTTGGCAAAAAACCTTTAAGATCATTGAGTGCAACCAGTAACCCTGCACTGGCAAGGCCACTACTGAACCATGTCCCCAGGTGCCACAACTTTTAAATCTCTCCAGGGACAGGGAGTCTGCCACCTCCCTGAGCAGCTGTGCCAGGGCTTGACCACCAGTTCAGTGAAGAAATTTTTTCTAATATCTAATTAAAACCTCCCCTGGTGCAGCCTAAGGCTGTTTCTTTTCCTATTGCTTGTAACCAAGGAGAAGGGACAGACTCCACCTGGTGGCACCCTCCTGTCAGGGAGTTTTTGAGAGTGAGAAGGTGCCCCAGAGCCTCCTTTTCTCCTGGCTGATCCTTCCCCACAGCTCCCTCAGCTGCTCCTGGTTCTCCAGACCCTTCCCTGGACACGTTCCAGCCCTTCAAGAATTTTCTTGCAGTGAGGGACCAAAACTCATCCCTCAGCAGAGCCAGCAGAGGTGGCAATCTGTGTCCTGTTCCTGCTGAACACAATATTCCCCACACAATCCGACAGAATAACGACTCAATCGTGTATATTCATGCCATGACCACCTCTGGTTACCAATCTTTGGTGCAAAAAAAAACCAAGTTTGACCTTCCCAATCAATCTTAATTGATGAAATTGATTCATTTGCAAGGAGAAGACACAAGGGAAGCCTAAACCTTGCTAAATAGACTATTTGTGAGAGATTATCCTAAGGAAATAAAAGGTGAAAGCCCATTGTTTGGGAGCATTAAAGCACAATGTGACAAAATCCATTGTAAGGATATCACCTGGAACATCATTGCCCTGGAGGGGAGATTAACTCCTCTGTCTTCTCTCCAGTGAGCCTGAGCTTATTTGCTCAGTATTGAGATCTGCTATTCAAAGCAACTTGGAGGCAAATCACTTATCACTAATTGCTATCTGTTCACCAAGCTACTAAAATGTACACATCAGTTTTTAGGGCACTTCTCCTGTATTTCATTTGTAATTTAAATTAACTCTCTAGTCAATATGAAACATCCCTCTTTAGCTCAGTGAAACCCTCTTAATTATTTTTGTAGTTATAGGAGGTATAAAAATCAATGTCATTATAAAGACAAATACATTTTATGCAAGTCACAGAAAATACTGTTACAGGCAAGTCTCCTTTTCAAAGTCTATTTTATTTTCTTTGCAAGAAAAAAAAACCCTTCTTTTAAAAGCACAATTCTGTCCTTTCATAAATCACAAGCTACCTAGAAAGTTTTCTAAGTGAATTAACCAGACCTTGCAAAACTCCAGATTTAGGCAGTGGAAAAATGATTTTTCAAGTGGAGAAAGGCCATGCTTTTATGCTAAAGCAGAATTTACTGCACAACTTTGACTAATACCCAAGTTGTTTATGAATCAAGAGAAGACATCCTCACAAAGCACTTCTGAGTCAAGCTCATTGAGTAACTGTCAAAAAAAAGCTCCTCTGATACTCGTGAATATTTATTCCGTGTCACACTGATGAGCTGCAGAAAAATCACTATTAGTTGAGTTAATCTACTGTGGTTTTATGAACCAAAATAAAAGAGAGATACATTCTACGCCATAGTCTCAAAAAACAGTTGTTTCCACTTTTACACTACTGCATCAACAGTCTCAAGGAGCCAGGCTCCATTTAGATCATTCACAACATCTGAAAAAGTAAAATACAGGGAAAGAGAACAACAGAGAGATTGTGTGAAGGCCACAGATGTGGGGGAAAAAAAATTAAGTAAAGAAACAGAGGAAAACCATACCACCATGGACTAAAAATAATAATAATAAAATTTAAACCCTTAGAAAAACTACCAAGAGTGAAGATTCTGAATGATGTGGAGGGAAAGAGTAAGGAAGAGCTTTAGGAGACAGGAACTGTTGTTTCAGTGATCAATCTGGATCTGCCCTAGCCCCTCACACTGACCCATGGTTTCGCTGAAGAAGGTGAATCCATGAGGCTGAAAATCTTCACAGGCACAATTTTATAAATTTATTTCTTGGCAAGAAGTGACTCAAAATTAAAAAGTTCCTAACTTCCCAACAAACTGGAGAGTGAACTAAGGAGCTGGCATTTATTGGGATTTGCTTTCCCCTTTTGTTGCCTCGGTCTGACATTATCTCCCTCCTTCCGTTACAGTTTAAATGTAAATCTATTTTGTGTGTTTTATGGTAGTAACTCCTCAATTTAGTATTGTAATACAGAGAGTCCATTTAAAGCTCTAAGTGCTCCCAAAAGGTATCTGTCATACTGCCACGTTTTATTATTCTCAAACATCATTGAGAGCAGGGAGAGGGCCAATTCCCACACATTATGCTGCTTTACACCCAGTTTTTCCCCTGGTTCTGCAGGAAACTGCAAATCCGTGCACTTTTGGATATGCTCTTGATCGTATTGATGCTCATAAAAAAAGAAGAAAAAAAAAAAAAAGAAGCAATTTTACTTTTAGGGTCATTAATACTGAAGTGTAAAGAATTTGTTTCAAACTACTTCCTATTAAGACACCCAAGCTGTTTAAAAGGATCTCTTTAAGCATCCCTTTTGTCTCACAAAAGTCTCCCCGACAAGACACACAACTTCATCACTCTACATCAAGCCGGTGCACAGAGGCAGCGCAGCCTGCCTTAAAAGGGTCAGGTAGCTCCCATCAGCCAAGAGCTATCATCACTGGCAGCATTTTATTAGCGATTCTAAACCCCCCCAGCCATCGGGGTCAGCAGATAATGCTCAGAGTATCCATTTCACTGACAGGACGTACAGGGTGATTTTAGCATCTCCTTTGAATAAGGTCCAAGGCTGCTCCGGGTAAGGATGACTTCCCTGCTCCTCACAGCATCACTGTGATAGCTGGCTAATCAAAAATAACTGTAGTAATTACATGATCAGCAGCACACATTGTGACAGGATTTGTAAGATGCAGCTTTCTGATTTAACACCAAGTAACACATTAACGTGCAAATAGCAGAGCGTTTATCCCACCTGGTACAAACACAATCTTGGGAATAAAAGACTCAGGGAGGAAATTTAGAGTTACAGAAAGCAGTTTGAAATTTCTCCCTATCAATGAAAATTCAACTGTTATTTCTTTTAGTCCACATTAGGCAATTGTGGGGGGAAAAATGTATCTGTAGTCGAAGCACGGAAGCAAATTCTCAAGAAAAGCTTTTGAGAAGATACCTCACAAATTGGTGGATGGTAGGAAATGCTGGGATGTTTATGCATCTCCTTTAAAAATACACAAATTTAGAACAGGAGTATATGCTCTTACGAATTCCTTATACAGTATTTTTGTCCTAGATACAAGCTACAAATCCATAAGGCAAAGTTTATTTCCCAATATGAAATGCCCGTGGTCACCATGCTCTAAATTGTGTGGGATGACCAAAATCTGCAGCATCACTATTGCAGATCAGATCTGCTTTCATGTTCTTTACCACCCAGAGGATGGCAGAGCAACTGATATTTTTCTCCCATATAAACATTGTCAATGGGATTATTATTAAAATTATTTGGTATTCTGAATTCTATGCCTCCAACCCAGAGCTCTGTGATTTCCATAAATACTCACTAAAACATAAACAGGTTTTGCATAAACCCAAAATCTATGTTTCATAGGCTGGGCTGAGTTTCTTGTTCACTTTTAAGCTGGATTTAGGTGTTTCAGTGCTCATGCAACACAAAGCAATATCTTCTCATTTGTGTGTGTCTGACCTAATTGGATTCCACTTTCTTTCCAAAACCTCAGAGGTAAGATACAAATATCAATACAAATTAAACTCTGGCCAGCATAAATCTCTCTAGTCTTTTATTTCTTTTTAAAAGAAAACAATGTGCAAGAAAAGAAAGGAACAAAGAGAGAAGCAGGCTTCAATCTCCTGTGACATCAGTTTGAAAATAACTATTTAACTAAAAATTAGGATTATCTTGAATATAAACAGCCACATTACCTTCCACTAACTGCTAAATGTGAAATTTATCATTATTGGTCAAATGTGCACAACTGGAATTTCCCTATCCTGTGAAAATTCTACCAATGTCTTATAAACAACCAGTCTAGCTTCTCATTAAATGTCTTTAAGTTCAGTGAGCCTGTAGAAGAGATTTGTGAAATAGAAATTTTACAATAAACATAGATTCAGATTCTTTATTTTACTGACAATGATTGAAAAAAAAGGACACAGATTTTCTATGCAGCTAAGAGAGAAACCTGAGGTATTTTCTGAAGTGCCTGTGTAGCACTTCAGCCTTCTCACCGTTTACTGAAATCAGAACAATGAGGTATAAACAGAATTAGACTTCCTAATTTTGAGCAACAAAAGTCCAACCTCCATCTTTTTTACCACTCTCTGTCTCCAATTCATAAATATGTGGGATGTATTTAATGCACATTGGGACAGGGAGGTTTGGAGATCACTTCTTCCAATTTTTGTCCAGCTTCCAAAAAACCTTTGCAGAACAACCAGATCATGACAGTGGGAAATCTGAGACCAGCATTATTCCCTTCCTCCATCCTCCCTCTTCCTCTCAGATTTTCTGTGCTGCCTCCCACCACACAATCCAGACACATCCAGGCTCTTGTGTTTATTCCTCAAGGGTTTAACAGCTCCTTGCAGTAACTTTTCCCTTTTCCCCAAGGATTTAATCACACTTCAGCAGACATTCAGCAAGCAT
This sequence comes from Horornis vulcanius, assembly GCA_013401035.1. NCBI lineage: Eukaryota > Metazoa > Chordata > Aves > Passeriformes > Scotocercidae > Horornis > Horornis vulcanius. The sequence goes on along the minus strand of VZUA01099082.1, from coordinate 30,531 downwards.
CAGCTACCGTGCTCCAAGTGAAGGATATATTACAGGGGTTTTATCGTTATAAAGTTTTACAAAAGCTATATGCAAGATTGCTGTCTGCCTTTTCCTAAATAAATAGGGGCAAAGCAACAGCTTTCTGCTGTAGAGTTTATAGCTGGAACTCCCTAATGAATGAAAATTAAGTGGCTGTGCTGCCAAAGGACGAGACCTTCACTTCTGATTTCACTCAGCTTCAACTCTGAGCAGAAACCTCCTCAAACTCAGCCCAGCAGAGCACTCCCTGCTCCAAGGTTCAGAAATCCGCACTGCTGAAAGCTCCTGCTTCCCCTCTCCTCCCAGCTACCTTTCCACACTCTGTTATTTTCATATATAGTTGAATTTAACAATAACAACTGCTGCACATCCCACTCAGTTAAATGACAGGGCTGTTCTTAGTTCCAGATGAAATAATTCTTCAATTTTTATTTCTTGGCATTGGGGGAAGAAGAAAGAAAGGAAAAGGATGAAAATATACTCTTAGCAGACTTTTCAAAAATACATGAATAACGTTCATTGCTCAGAAAACATGAAATAAATTACATTCTACAACAAGCTGTTAGTAGGAGCTTGAAACAAATTCTGCTAATTGTACTTTTCAGAAAAAAGCCTGCGGTTAAGATAACTAATCAGCTGGGAATATTGTAATCTGGAAAAGAAAGCTGTCAATTGGGGGAGGAATTTTTAGCATTGCTTATGAGCTAGAATTAGGACAGCTACAAATGGTTCATAGTATTTGGAAATATTTGAGGAAAGTTTAAGTAGGTTAAAAAAAAAAAGGAAAGAAAGGAAAGAAAGAAACTGAAAGCTATGACCAGCAAAACAAAATGGTTGGGGAAAATAATATGTGTTTTTAGCACAGCACAAATATATGTAAGCACTGTAAACACACACTGTACATATATTTAATGCTAAAATCCAGGTTTCTAATATTTCACTATTCTCATTTTCACTGGAGAAAACCATGTTACTCCTTTGTGCCTCAGGAGTAAAATCGAGTAAAAGAGCAAGGAAAATAATTGTTTCTAAAACTTTGAAGTACACTTAGAGATTTCAGGGCCTAGAAATTCTCAGGAAACTAAAGAAAAAGTGACTGACTGACAGTTTAAAAAGCAGCTCAAGAAACTGATGAGACATTACACTCCAATCTTTTAAAAAAATCTCTACTGCTTCTGTTTTCTTGTCTCCAGTCCCAGCTCCGACATCCTGTCCCATGTTCCATTAAAAGGATGGCTCAGATTGGTCACAGGGATTTTCTGCTGTGTTACAGAGCAATAAAAACCTGAAAATAATGCTTACCCTGATAATGAAAACAAAAACAAATAAACATCAACCAAAAGTCACATCCCTGTCAGGGAAACTTCCCTGTCTGACTGTCCACATCACTAAAGGGGATGAAGCCATTCTCAGGCAGGGATTACACAGAGGAGACCCAACTGATGAACATTTGAGAGCAAAAAGAAAACTACAGAAAACTGTTATCAAAGCTTCAGTCACCACCTTCAGATTTCAAGAGAAATAACCCTTGTGTGTTCTAATTTATCATTTTTGCATCTTACATAGTTATATATTATTAGTACCTCTCATCAGAGATTGATAAAGTGTCTTTGGACTACACTCAGTCCTTGCTGTGAACAAGATACAGTACCTGTTCCAGCCCAAAGAGTTCAAATGGATGGAAGTGGTACAGAAATGTGCTGTCTCTTGCTTGACTAATAAATATAATTTTGGTGTAAAACTCCACAGTAAACAGATGAAATACAGAACTTTTTTTCAGGCAGCTATATACAAGGCTTGCATTTCTCACCTATATCGAACTACAGACATTGTCTATCCCTACACAATATAAATCTTCAACCTCAAAACAGTAAAATTAGTGAAGATTATGTTGTATGACAGTGTCAGTTGACTTTACTTCCTATGAAGAAGGAAAAAAAAAAGAACTTTAGATATCCATGCATATTTAAGGAGTTCCTCAGACTTTTAGTTCTTCAGTGGGGTAGATGAAGTATTTGTACTCAAGGCTAATAAGCTCATCAGGGGAATAACCACTAATGATTAAAAGTCAGAAAACAAAATTTGCAACATTGAATGGCACTCAGGCTGAAGTGATCCGGCACATTTAGGAGAGATCACATCCCAATTAACTAGAATACTTAAGGCATTTATGGAAATGTGTAGTTCTGTTTCTCAAAAGTTAATAAATAGGTTTCATATAATTACCAACTGAAGTATTTGCTATGTATATGTTATATGATATCTTTATTAAAAAAATTACAGGATTTATACTAAAACTGAAATATTATAAAGAAATCTAGAGCTTCTAAATAAAAAGTAATAAAATAATGGCTAACAGATGAGAGAGAAAGAAAACTAATGGGTTTCATTAAGTAAATGATGTGTGTCGGTACAGGCATAAAGCAAAGGAAGAAATTCACTTCAATTGACTTTACTCCAATCTAAAAGTAGTAATGCAGATCTAGAAAAAAAATAAAAAAATTACTCAGATTGGAGCTAAGACAGTGCCAAGCAGCACTGATGTAACAGGAAAATGCTGATTAGAGAAAGAGTATCAAGGTCATCTTCTAATTGAAGACTAATTGATCCCAGTCCACTGGAATCAGTGAAGCCTTTCCCAATGACTTCTGAGGCAGCCAAATGCCAAAGGAATCCCTGCAGCCACTGCCCAGGGCACACAGGGAGCCCCAGAGCAGGGGCTCCTCCCAGGGAGGGGTGCCAGGGGTACAAACCCAGCCACACACCACTCATCCATCATGGGCCACCAGGTGGCCTTTATGCTTGGTAGTTTGACTAATTCCTAAAGATCATAGAACTGTAAATTTCCAGTCAAATCCAAAAATGATGTGACATTCATGTTGGAGATTTAAATAAAGAATCTACAGAATATCCAAAGAAAAATCTGTCTGTGCTACCACAAACAAAAAGAAAATGAGGTGACACAGTAAGTGAGGTGTGATGCACACAATGATTCACAAGTTACTGCTAATGAAAGCTGGGCCATGACAAGCCCATTAAAGTCATTTAAATGCATTTTTTTTTCTGGATCTACTATACATTGGCATAGTCATCAAAGACTTAGATTGGGACTTATAAAAAAATTACTCACATCTAGTCCTACTACCAGAACACCTTTTCCCCCTGTGTAATTACTATTTAATCCATCTGCTGCTTCTCCAGTGATTCATTGCTTTGACTGTGACTCAAATGGTATTTGACTGACTCGAGTTGCTTTGACTGTGACTCAAGCTCAGCTTTTTCTGAACGCACTGAAAGGAAGCCCCATTGTGGGGATGAGTTTGTTGCTTTTGTTGCCTCTCTCAGTGAGTCCCCTTTAATCTCTGACTCCACTACTGGTGACAATTTGTGGTGCAGCTGGAGGTGCCTTGAGCCATCACCACGGGCCTGTCAGTCACTGCACTTCGAAAGAACACTTCCAGCTGACAGACTCTGAAGGAAAATACACCCAGCACAGAATTTAGGAACTGCCCACTGACAATAAACCTGACACTGCACTGGACAAGAAATGTATTTGACACTGTGACACTGGAAGCACTTTGGTTGCTAAAGGAGGGTCTATGTCCATCGACGGGGATTATCTTTACTGTATCATTGTGTTTTATCTGTTTCTGATTTTCTGTCACTGCAAAAAAGTTTCAAGAAAGGCTGCTTCAGATCCAAACTCAGAACAGGTAAAAGTGCAACGTCAAAAGAAAAAGCAAACAAAGAATTAAACCCCAGCACTGCACAACAGTCAGCCCAAGCTGAACCATTCCCACCCATACAGTCCGCAGCCTTGTATTTCTGTATTTGCTTCTTTTTATTTCTGTCTCTGTCAAATAGTTACAATTATTTTTACGCCCATCTCCCAGTTAGTACCCTTAATGGTGATACTGAGATAATTAAATCACCTCCAAAATGTATTCAGGTTTTACTACTAATTCAACATGAACACAAGAATGTATATTCTGAGTCTTTTTGAAGAAACGTCTCTGTTCCATCAGAATTTGCATGTTTGGAGCTTAATATGTTCAAGATGTAAACTCCCACATCCCTGTTCCAGGTCAGCTCTATAGAGCAGAGCTCTTGGCATCTCAGGATTGCATGGAAAAGATCCCAGGGCCCCATGTTCTGAGGGAACAGAACTGGCTGATAAAACAGCAAGAAACTTATGAAGGTGAAGGACTTGGAAAACAACAAGAACCAAATAAACAAACTCAGGAAAAATCAAATAGAGAGATTTTGAGGAAATTCTTAAAATTAACATGCTCCTAAGTAATTTCAAAATATTTGTTCTAGGCTGCTAAGAAGCAATCAAAAGAGGAGATACTACAGACCATGGATGCAGTGCTTACACAGAGGCCACTGTTCACCCTCGAAGACAGAAATAATTTCTGGAGGGACCAGGGCATGCAAATGTTTGAGCTCTGAGTCCAAAACCACAGCCAGATGCTGCAGACTTGTCATTAGAATCACATGAAGAGGCACTGTTTGCAAAACAGTTTCACCCCAGAATCTCTTGACTGATGCTCGAACAGCAGCTCAGTTTGCCAACTGGCACCAGGTTAGGGAGGCTCCGGAGCAAATTGTCATTTGTGTCATTTGCTGGTTCTTATGGATGCAGCACACTCCATTCCCCCTTCCCTAACCCCCAGAGCAAAGGGATAAATACAAGCTTTTCCTGGAAACAACAGAATCACTTTAGATTTCATCCCCTTTCTCCATTTCCAGGCCTCCCTCCCCAGCAAACCCCAAGTTCTGAAAGCCTCACAGCACCAGGAAGGCTGCTCCTGATGTGCTCTGTACCAAGTCTCTGTGCTTGAAAGCAGCCTCAGCCTTCCTGCTGCTCTTCCACAGCTTCCTCTGGTTTGCTTGGCCTTTTAGGACCTAAACTTTTGCAGCTCTCCCAGGTCTCTGTGGACAGCAGCTGAGAACGACCAGGGAGTGGAACCTGCTATGTTTTATCTCCGCCCTGTTCTCCTTCAGAGGGTGAGCTTTTACGATTTTGTACACCAGATGGACTCCAGAAACTCCTTTCTGCAGAAGGTCATAACTTACTTTACACAACAGTGTCTGTGTTCTAGTCCCAGAGGTGAAGGGAAATTATTGTGTGCCCTTTCTAGTTTAGTGGGAACTTTAAAACTACTTGTGCTTTGTTCTCCACAACCTTCAAGCAGCAGTAATAGATAAAGAGGGCCAGTTTAGTTTGGAAAAAAAACACCACCTTGAATAAAGACTACACTTTACTGATTTGGAACAAATGATAGGATTAGTCCCAGCCAGGATTTTCTTTTTTTGAATCATTGTCCTTTTTTTTTATTACTAAATGACAGCTGTAAGTGATATCAGCATGGCAAAGCCACCAAGAGTATAGTTATCCCACAGATAAAATATTCAAACTATGACTTTAAAAATGGAAGACATTAGTTGCACTGGAATAATAAGTTTTATCTGAATCTAATACAATTCCCACTGAAATAGATTTCCTGAACTGAAAAATATGTAGTTGAACACTATTCCACTTGAAAAATTTTTGAAAGCAATTCTGTAAAAGGAATTCCTCCATAAACCACATTCCTGCTTCATTAACCCTCATATAGTTACAAAAAATTATAATGTAATTATTAACCTTAACAAAGATTAAAGCATGTCTGCAGAGACCCTACGGTATTAAGAAGCGTGGTAGGACTCTGAATATTTTTTCATTTAGTAGGTTCAATTCCTTCTCAAAGATTTAATACCTGTGACACAGACACCACATTACAGGAAACAAATACACAAAAGGGATGTATGAAAGGAAAAGCCAGAGGATGAAAATACTGCACTTTGCAGTTTACAAGTGAACTTTTCTTGTTCCTACATTACATTGAGAAAAGCTGTTTTTTACTGAACCATTGATCCTTCTTTTCCCCCGAACACCCCACAAGCAACTTAGGTCTCCCAGAGCCATTGGAGGGGCATGATTTGGGCTTTCAGTCTCAGAGGTGAAGACACAGCCCCACAGGGCATGGGTGCTGTCAGTAACTGCCCCAGCAGAGAGGCTCTCTGGGCCTGCAGCAGCACAGCAGCTCACCTCCCCAAAGACAGGCTTGGCTGGCCAAGACGCTCGACAGAAACTGAATTTCAAACCTTCCTTCGGCCCATTCCCACCCCCTTAACCTGGCAGGGCAGGATGAAGGGGAAGGCAGGATCAAGAGATTCCTGAATTAAAGTTAAAAGATTCTAAGTCTATCATAACCTAAATGAGGAGTAGTAGAAAGTGAACTGAAATGTTGAAGGTGAAAAAGCCATTTGTGAATAATGAGCTTTTTACTTTTCATCTTTCCATAACTTTAATTAAAATACAAAAAGCAGCTATGAAATGCAGCCCTTTACTTTGTGGCTTTAAGATGAAAGTACGATGCTGCTTTCATTCCCATCCCAGTGCCCCTATACCACACCTCTGTAGTAAGTTTGTCTTTCAGAAAGTGTCCTGGGCCACATCAGAAGGGTCTGAGTGTGCAACTCCTGTTCCTTCCACTCCCCAGGCTGCCCTGTGCAGCATCTCTGAGCAAGGCAATCTCCTGCTCGCTGGCACTGCTCCACGTCACAGAAAATATTCCCTGGGTCGGCACCAAAAGAGCATTTTGAGTCAAAACTCACATTCCAGACCCAGCTACCCAGGAGAGTCAGCTAATGATGACTGCCTCACTTGGAGTCCTGCTCCAGTGAATGCCAAATCCTTAATCTCCAGCTGCCACCAGCATTTCCTGCATAGCCCAACCCGTCACGCACCCTCCACAGAGCTGAGCACGATTCCCACAAAAGCATGGTGCTGGGGGAAGCTGCCAGTTTGAGTGGCAGCTGATCTGCCTGTCGAAGATCTGAAGCCTGGACTCACACTTCTGAAGTGACAGGCATCTGTCTTACTCTGTGGATGCAGCCTTTAGTTTCAGTGGAGGCTGGCAGCTGGGGCAGACAGGAGAATGGCCGTGTCAATGTCCCGCTGCAGCGAGCGACGGCGCCGGGGAGCAGAGCGTGCCAGGCACGGAGCAGTGGGGGAACTTCCCTGCCAGCTGGAGCTGCTAACCCGGACACAGCAGAGAAAAGGAGGCCTGGGCAAGTGCTCCAGGAAGGAGGATGGTCTCTGCTGGAAGCAGAGGAGCAGCTCCACTTGTAATTCCAGAGGGAGACAAAGCAAAGAGGGATTCTCTGGAGGTGATGCTCTCCGCACTGCTGCCCCTTGTGGGACTAGAGTGATGAAAACCTTACTAACACAGCGTAGGGGACGGGCTAAAAACGGGGAGCTGAAGTTCCAGAAGGCAAATCTGTCAAACCACCCAGGTCCTGTGATAAATGTAGGGCCTAGGGCTGCAAGCTGAACTTTGCTTTTCCAATCCAATCTGCTCTTTCTGGAGCCAGGACACTGGATTGGGAGACAAAGCCATTTTTTGCAATAACTTTCTTTTCAATTACATTACCCCTTGCACTTTTCAATATAAAAAGAAGGAGCACCTTGCTGATACAGGATAATTCCTTCTGTGAACCTGAGGTTTGGCATTGTACTTTGAACAGCAACACCTGGGAGATCTGCATTAAAGTGTAAGAAAACCACAGTCCCTGGAGGGAGTTTAGACAGCAAATTACTGATGTGCTAATAGGATTCTTTATGTACAAACAGGAATAAAGAAATGAAGAATACAGGCAATTTCTGTAGGATACAGACAGACAAAATTAAATGACACTGTGGGAGTAATCCTCTATAAAAGACGTACTTCGGGGCATTTTATTTCTCTCTGCTTAGTTAAATAAATGAATTGCCTAATAGAAAGTTAAAATTATATATTTTCTTTTTTTTTAATTTAACTAATGCTTCATTTTTTTAATTGCATAGAGAGTCTATTTTTTCCAAAAGTACCTATGCAATCAAAAATACTGGAACTACAAAAATTCATCCTCATATATTATTTTAGAAAGTTCTCCAGATATGAGCTCAAGTTTGAAAGCTAAAAATATGAAAAAAAAAGCAGGAAATGAAATGAAAAAGCAGCAGGAATTGCTGCTTTTAATTCCACTGAAACATGCTATATGCCTAGAACTATTCAATGTACCTAAAACCTCAGAAAAAAAAAAAATTAATCCAAAGACCAATTTGTGTCCTTCTTAATCTGTTTTCTTAGTTCTATTTTATTTTAGTTAATCAAGCCTGCTCATAATTAATTTTGGCCTTCTATTAAGAATATCTACTTCTCTAAGAGCACATGGACTCAGGATACTGAACATAAAAACCCTTTTTTAGTTTTTGTAGTACAGGGCAGAAACCTGTTTCCAATCTTAAGCAGCACAAACCCTAAAAATACTTAGTTTTACTTTTGAAGAGTATATTTCCCATGTAGAAATAATGATGAGAAAAAGTTCTATATTGATAACTAAGAGGAGCTTCAGACAAAAAAAAAAACAAAAAACAAAGAACAAAAAAAAAAAAAAAAAAAACCAAAAAAAAACCAAACCAAACAAAAAAAAACCCACCAAAAACTGGAAAAAAGAACAAAGAAAAATCAGTCTGGGGTTAACACCAGATAGAATCTGATGCACAAGTTCAACGGGGCAGGTTCACCCAAAACTCTAAAAACCTGAGATGTTTCCTCTTGCTGTATCCAAAGTGTTCTCTTTTTCTACTTTTAAGTAACATCAATCATTTTCCTGCATTAAAGATAAAAAAAAAAAAGAAAAAAGAAAAAAGAAAATACTGATTATGTTGTGTGTTTTTAATCAGCATAAGTGATTTAAGTCATCCATTGGCACCAGAGAGAAGAAAAAAAAATAATTTACAGGGCCTTTCTTGTGATAATTTTTTTCTTTTCATTTTTTCACAAAGATTCACAAAGATTTCTTCCTTTCATTTTTTCACTAAGATTAAACCAGCAGTCCTTGGGAAGTTGATGATACATTTCAAAACTACAGAGGAATTTTAATTTCTGAACTGATGTTTCAGTCACTGGCTGTGACATAAAATCCAACGTGTCAACTGGAAGAGCAGAAAGGAGTCTCTCTTTTAAAAAACGTTTTCTCCTTTTTCCATATAATTTCAATTTTTTCCTCTTTGGAACAGTGTAACAATGAGTGAGTATCTCTTATTTAATTGGAAGCTTAAAAAGAATGGATACATTTTATATGTTACATAAATCAGAGCAAGAGATTACAGTTCCTCTCTACAAGATTTTTTTTCCAATTTCCAAGGGCTTGAAAAGATGGAGTTTTCTAATATATAAAGTTCTTAGAAACTATCTGACTTTGACAAAAGATTTTTTTTTTTTAACTTGGGCTATTCTAGAAGACAAATAACTTTTAATATTGTAAGGAATTCAGTATAATTCAGCACACTAGCCCATATGGTCTTTCATAGTATGCTACTTTTTGCTGGGTTCACTGTACTTACGGCTGATGTCTGAGCATCTTCCTCCAATTTATTGGGGAAAAAAAATTCCCGCTTTTTTAAAACAAACCCACAAAATTAAAAATCCTACTAATTATGTTTAAGAACCTGGTAATAGTTTCCTAATTATTTTCCACCATCAGTCATTTGTAGCCTCATACAATTGCTATTAATGAGTCATAATAACAGTTAAAAAACTGTATTAAAAGTGATTTCTTTTAGATACAAGAGCTTCCATCCATGTGCATGGTTATTTGGTTATCCTGTGTGGAGCATTTCCTGAAAATATATATTTTTGGTTCCTCAACCAAACACTGCAAATCTTGCTTGTGCTTTTTCTGCCTAATAAAGAGCAATTACCTTGGTGGAAGGAAGGCACCTTTGGCAGGAAACAGACTTAAAAGGCTTGCAAATATCACTTTTCTGAACTCACAGCCTTGACTTAATGCTGGACTGAAGATTTTTTTTTTTTTTTTTTTTTTCAACTTCCTCCCACAGCCAGGTTCCTTTTTTCTCTTTTCTAGTCTCAGGAGCATCCTCCCATTTCAGCATCCTGTTCCTTTTACACCTCCCTTTTATTTTTTGGAGAAAAAAAAAAAATTAAAGAAAGGGGAAAAAAAACAGCTATGCAGTAGTGGGATTTCAACAGCTACTAAGTACATGAAAGCAAAGAAACAGCGAGCAGGCAAGGAGCCAGAAGTGAAATGGTTTTAGGATATGCTAAAATCCTGCTCAGGATCAGCTGCAGTGGGTGTTGGATGGAGGAACAGGAGTTTCCAGGTGGTCCTGGGGAGCCTGGAGCTCCCATTCTCTGGGGGCTCCCCGACAGCAAGTCTTGCCAGAAGCCCTGGAGGCAGCTCAGGAGCCTCGCACAAGAGACAGGATTGCTCATTTGCCTCCCTTGTCTGAGCTCAATATCCCTCCCCAGGAATGCTGAGAGCCCTCCCTGTTCCCAGGCAGCAGCAGCACGCTCAGCAGCCTCTCCAACACACCCCTGCTCTTGCACTGAAACTTCCTCCTCACTCTCTCTGCCTTTTCTTGGGATGGACAGGGACTTTATCCATTATTTATTAGAATGAAACAGTGACTCCCCAAGGCTCCTCCAAAAAGGACCGGAGATTTAAGGAAACAGGAGAGGGAAGCTGGAGGTGCCAAAAGCACCTCTCAGAAAAACCAGCAGGATCTGTGTTTGTCTGCACAGTTGTTCAGAGGGATGAAATTCCTGATGCATTTTTCATTCTGTTACATAACTTTGGGATGCAATTTGCTATTAATTAAGAGATCCAAAAGCACCACCTCACTGGTTTCAACAGAATTTAGGTCAAAACCATTCTTGACCCAAATACCCATCACACCAACTAACAATACTCTGTCTCCTGTGCTACAAGGTAGTGTAAACAATGAGTAGCTACAATTAACAGCAGAACATCTACATATGAGTTAAAATTATTGTTTGGTTAACGTGGCACTGGAGCCGTAGATGATGCATTATAAAGACTATTGCTACAAAAAGTCTGTACCGATCAATTTAAAATAACCTTGTAAAGCTTAATTGCTATCTTACATGAGTAATGAATTGAACAAATGTCACATCCCAGTAAAAGTGCCTTTTATCATAAATCAGCATTCCACATACAATAATTATCCCATTAATGCTGAATGAAATGCTTATTGAGTTTGTTTAGCATGCACCGTACGTGGATAAAGTGACCAGGAATACCTAATAATTTTCTGACAGGAATATTCAAAAAAAATATTACTCTGAAAGGGAAATTATAATTTATTAAAAAGTACTAGAGAGAAGATAATTTAAGTAGAAGCAAAAGTATAGTGTCCTAAATTCCCTTTATCATTTTCTAAGTTTACTAAATAAAAAACACACTAGAAAACTCCAGCATCTTCCTAAAGCAAGAAGGCTCAATGTTTCATGTTGGTTTAGTTCTGTCTTATGAGATAAAAAATGGAGCAGTTACCAATTTATCTAACTTAAAAAGTCCAAGACTTGCCAAGTATGCTGTGATAAATAGTTTTAACTACCTTCTGCTCATATTTTATTATAGGACATGACAAAGGGATTTGTAGATTAAGTCTTCAACTTTATTTGTGATACTTTGCAGAAGATAAGAAGGGCACTTTAGAGGTTTAGCGTGAAAAATACAGTTAAAAAGCTAAAAAACCCCAGCAAAACTGTATTTTACATTGAAAATATCTACAGGTTTAGAAAAGCCTTTAAAGCTCAGTGTTGTTGCAACCACTGAGCAATGCCCTAAATAACCACGATATTCTTGCTTTCTGAAATATCTCTGTATAGATTCTGCCTACCTGAGGAAGCCACGTGCAAGTACTCGACTGTCTCAGCCTGGGACTCTCAGGGAAGAAGTCCTTTGCTATGATATGTGAGAGGAAATGTAGACAAACATACAAATGTGCCAATAATCCAATTCAATGAGCTCTGCACAGCTGGAGCACTCCTAACACAGCCTCCCACTGCCACAATAAAGGGACACCATCAAAGCTGCCATCTCCTCTTCCCTTTCCCTTCCCAAGCTCAAACCCATCACACAATTTTCTCGTGTGGGTTTCAAAGTGAGAACTGCTTTTCACATTTTTCTCTCTGAAAATCACTGTGGCACGAGTCTTGCCTCTCACTGAACCAGTTTGCCTGCAGGCCACCACAAACCCTGCAACAGCCTCTCCTGACAACTTCATGCTGCTGTGACCAGTGAAAGAAATCCATGCATCTATATTTGCAACCTTGGAAATTAAAGACTTTCTAGAAAGCTTACAAGTGTGCCTCCTGGTTCATTAGCAATTTATGTGCACCAGTGATAAGCACTATCATTAAATCATTAGCATAAATCATTACCATTACACGGTCCTTGCCCTCATCCTCTAGAGCACGTGAACTGATCCTACATCATGACAGAAAGTTTTTTGAACTCTTTTATTATATTTCACACAACATATCAGGTAGGGCGCTTCATATTGGGAGGCACTTTTTGCCTCCTATAGAGCAAATGGTGTCCAGGTTATTAGGCATCCTAATTTACCTTTTACCTGTTACAAACAGCAACTCTTCTCCCACCACCTCAAGCAGTGGTTCTTACCTGCCAGTTTTAACAATCCCATGTCCCAAAATGATGAGTCTGGAAATACATGATGATTGCAAGACAGAAAGAACAATCAATAGTTTAATTATCATATTATTCTCTCTTCCTCTTGACAGAAGCCTGGCAGTTGCTACAAAACCATCTTCTAACAAACTACTTTTCCTGAATCAACCCAGATTTGAAAAACAGTGAAGAAAATCTCAACATGTTTAAGTAAATGTGGAAGGAAATGTAGATGGGATTGCCAAACATGAAGTCACCACAGGTTCTACCCCTGCCTAGTATTTCTGGCACTCAATATACTTTGCTCTTCCCTTTTATACGCTTAGATCATTTTGAAACCTGTTTTATTTTACAAGGTAAGTATCACTGTGATCTTAGACATTATGAAATAAAAAAAATTTACTTGAAAAACATTGGACAAGTGTTTTACTGATATGGTTTATTAAATTTATAGGAAAAAAAAAAAAACCCAGAAAACTTCCCTAAAGAGTAATCCTGCAACAGTAGAGGAGAAAGGTCTATTTGTACAGGACCCGTGCAGGGGATGGAAACAGCTCCTTTGTCTCACCAGGACACA
>VZUA01099078.1:7053-19648 GCA_013401035.1 Horornis vulcanius | reverse complement strand
AAGAAAAAGCTGCAAGTTTTGCTCATCATTTTAAACCTTGGCACTGGACTTTGTGAGAGGAAACCCCCTAATTTAGGGGGTCCCGAAAGGGGATTGTCTACAATAGCCTAGTAAAAAGCAGACATATTTCTGCTGATCTTTGGTCACATGCAGCAAAGAATAGAAGTTGATATGGCTTCATATTTGTCTCCCTCTCTATTAATCAACAAATTCAACAGCTACAGCCACTTTCACTGGCCTCTCATTTCAATTTTTTTATGCAACTGTGCTCAAACATAGAACAAAAGGGGGCCACAGGCAGGAGCAGAGTCGAGTGACCCAGGAAGAGTATGGTATTGCTGTCCAGTTGTGTAGGAGTGGATGTAGAAAAGCCAGAACTCATCTGGAGTTGAATCTGGCAAGGAATGTAAAGGACAACAGGGAATTATTCTACAAGCATAAGAAAATCAAAAGGAAAATGTGAGCCCAGTGCTGAGTGGAGCAGGGAATTTGGTGACAACTGACACAGAGATGGATGAGGTACTTGATGTCTTCTTGGTCTCAGTCCTTGCCAATAAAATCTACTATTAGGAATCCTAGGCCACTGAGACCAGAGAGATTAGGAGCAAGGAAGACAGATGGGCTGGGCTAGGGGGCAAGTAAGCAGCTCATACATAAGCTCAAAAGTGCTAAGGAGCTCTGATGTCACTGTGAGGCCATTTTCAGTTGTCTCTGAATGGTCATGATGACCAATCCAACAAGAAGTTCCCAAGAAACAGAAACACCACTCCAAGAACAGGAAAAAAAATAAAAAAAATAAATGGAGAACAGGTCCTTTAGCATCACTTCAGTCTCTAGGAAAGCAATGAACAACTGCTCCTGTTTCCAGGCCTTCTAGATTGTGGCAACTAGCTTGGTGGATGAAGGAAGAACAGTGGATGGTTTTTACATTGACTGTGGCAGCATCTCTGACACCAACTCCTGTAACATCATCACAGACAAGCCAAAAAGCACAGTTTAAATAAATGAATGGTGAATTAAAAAGTGGCTGAATAATCAAGCCCAGTGCTGTTCAACATTTCCACTAATGGCCTTGAGGATAGGATAAAGTGCATCCTCATCAGGTTCACAGATGATACAGAACTGGGCACTGATACCCCAGGGCATTTTGCTGACCATCAGAGGTGTTTCTACAGGAGAAAACTCTGAAAGTTCAACAAGGAGGAACTGAAAATCCCCTAACTGAGGAGGAATAACCCCAGGCACAAGTATATGCTGGCTACCCAGATGGAGATCAGTTTTTCGGAAATGGGTTTGGGGTTTCAACCAGCAGCAAGCTGACCATGAGGCAGCAATGCATTCTCATGGCCTAAAAGGTATCGTGGGCTGCTTTGGGCAAAAAGTGGTAAGTAGGTTGAAGAAGGCAAACTTTCCACTCCGTTCAGCACTGGTGAACAAAGTGAGGCCACATGCAGCTGTATGGTGGCCAGATCTGGGCTCCGCAGTACAAAACAGACATGGATATACTGGAAAAACTTGTGCAGGGTAACAAAGATACTGTATGTACTATACCACTATAAGAGGAGAGGCTGGGAGAGCTGGGCCTGTCCAGGCTGAAGGAAAGCCAGCCTAGGGAAGACCTTGTGCACATGTGTAAATACCCAACAGGACAGAATGAAGAGGAGGGAGCCAGACTCCTCTCTGTGGTACCTGGTGATAGGACCAGAGGCAAAGGGCACAAACTGAAACACTGGAGGTTGCCTTGGAACATCAGGAAACACTTTCTCGCTGTAAAGGTGACACAGATTGTCCAGAGGGGTTCTGAAGTCTGGATCCTTGGAGATATTCAAAAACCAACTGAACATGGTCCAGGAAACCTGCTTTAGCTGACCCTGCTCTGAGCAGGAACTAGATTTTAGAGGTCTTTTCCAACCTCAGCCATTCTGCAATTCTGTCATTTGTAAGCCAGTGGCTTTTTTACAGTTATATGCTGCAAAATTCATGAATTTGGTCACTTCTGTGATTCATGAGAATGGTCACATCACTTGTGTAGTGGTATCATGGAATAGGTGAAGTAATTATCGTAAAACAGGAACACTGTATAAACAAACCAAATGCTCTTGAGTACTGTAAGCTACAGATAGAGGGAATGAACAATGGCACCTTAGGATACACTCATGGTCTCATTTGCTGTGGATGCAAACCTCAGGTTTCAAAATGATGAAATTTCCCCTCCAGTCTTTTATTAGATTGACAGCCATTTGTGTGTGTTGGTGTGTCTCATCATTATTGTGTGTTATATACATTTTTCATATCTGTGCCAAGTGAATGGATCAATTTTTAATGACCTTAATTTTTCTGTCACCTTTGCCATGCTCTAAGTTCCCATCATGCTTTCATTAATATGGTCAATTGACGAGGCAGCAGTGGCTGAAGGAACCCTGGGAGTGAGGGTTAGATCAGGCTGTACAGGGGGAGTTCCATTCACAGGAGATTTATACAGCTCCAGGGAGCATGGCGAAGAGGGGCGGGCGAACAGGGGCATGGCATGGCAGTAAGGGCATGGCACAGCACTTTGCATGGCAACCCACACAAGCAGGGCAAACAGCAGGGGCTCCTCTCTGACCATCTGGGAGCAGCCCATAGAGGCAGCATACAGGCTGAATAGCTGGTAAGGAAAAGCATCTTTTAGCCTTAATCTTTTTAGCATACTAGTTCAAGCTTCCTCAGCTAAGGTGCTGACATACCAAGCTCAATCACACGTAGCTGCAGGAGTCACTGAATCAGTCACTGAACCTGAAGCCATGCAGAGACCTCCAGACAGACTGCTGATGGGAGATGGAGCTCTCCAGGTCACAGGCTGCTAAGAGTGCCTGATGCCTTTCTGCAAGGCTGGGTGTGACAAACACTTACTTTGCAGAAGATGTGCTGTGATTGAGGCTGTATCACCAGAGGAGGGAGCTACAGGAAATAGTGAACAGACTGTGTAGTATTTGAGCACAAGAGGAAGGGACTGAGTATTATTTTCAGAGATGCTACAGTCTCAAGGCTCTTGGGAGTCTCTAACTTATGTTGCAGTGAAGAAGTAGGTGGACTCACAACCCTGAAAAGTAATTAGCCCAGGGCCTGTTAGTCCAGGGTACGTCGAGATGAAGACTGGAAACAGGTCACAGCATGCACCAGGAGGAACATTCCTCCCCCTTCTCAGAATAAGGGGAACAGAGGGCCTGACATGCAGACTGGACCGTGCTCACAGGGGCATGGATAAGGGACTTTATTGTAAGACTCTCCAGTATAGTACGGCCTTGTGATTACTATCCATTTTTGGTTGTTCAAGTGGGGCAGTGATGAAATAACAAAGAGAAGTCCAAGGGTAACCAAAGAGACATCAGTGGTTTGAGAAGACTGGTAGAAGGATCAGGAACACAAGTTGGGGTTTCCTTGATCCTTCTGGTGACAACTATTATTAATAGGAATAGGCAGATCCATCAGGTCAGTGTGTGGCTCTTAGGCTGGTGTAATCAGAAAAAAAAAAATGGTGGTTTTACCATGTTACACTCAACACCTGTTATACTGACACCTGAAGAGATTCACCTTTCTCAGAGGGTAAGAAGTATTCTAGCACAGGAGCTAGCACGGGTTGTTGATATAGCTTGGAAGGGGAAAAGGGACCAACCAGGCTGTGGTGAGCAACGAATGGTGTGACAAAACTTAAGAAACAAACACTAATGGAATCCTTCAATCAGCTTCATTGGTTGCAATGTACAACACCTGAAATGTTTCTACACTAAGGCACACCCCATGAGGAACAAAGAAGACAGCTGGAAGCCTGGCCCTCTCCCAGAGATTTGACATAAATGGCATAAGTGAAACCTGGTGGGATGAGTCCTGTGACTAGAGTGTTCTGATGGTCGTTTTCAGGCTCTTCAGATGGAACAGGCAGGAGAGAAGAGGCTGGGGGGTGGCATTGTATGTAATGAAAAGGATAATATGTATGGAGCTCACAGCTGGCAATGGCACAGTTGAGACCCTCTGGATAAGAATCAAGAGACAAACAAATAATGTGCTTGTTATCGTGGGACCCTTCTATAGACCTTCCAGCCAGGACAATGATGCTGACAAATTATTCTTTAAGGAACTAAAGGACACTTCCAAGTTAACTGCCCTTGTCCTTATGGGGGACTTCAACTTGCCAGAAATCAACTGAGGAGGAAGCATGACACAGATGGTACATCCTGGGCCAGAAGATTCTTAAAAAACCTGGATGACAACTTTATGGAATAGATCCTAAGGGAGCCAACTCAGAGAGATGCTCTCCTTGATCTCCTGCTTATCAACAGAGAGGATGTAGTGGATCAAAGTGGACACTGGCAGCTGTCTTGACCACAAAGTGATCGAATTTAAAATCTTAGTTGACAAGAGGAAAAGTGCTGGCAACAATTCAGATATCAGGGAATTAGTGAGTAATGTCCTCTGAAAAAATGTATTTGCAGGTGCTCGGGTATATCAGTGCTGGTCATTTCTTAAACATCACCTTCTAAGAGGACAGGAGCAGGGAATTCCCAAACATCTGAAGTCAAGCTGACAAGGCAAAAGGTTGGCTTTGCTGAGCAATAGTCTTCTCTTGGAAATAAAAAGAAACAGGAAGGTGTATGCCCTTTCCACTGGGATCTTGACCAGTGGAAGCAAGGTCAGGTGGTATGGGAATAATAAGAGATGCTGCTCACCCCTGTAGGGAGAAAATTCATGTGGCCAAAGATCAACTGGAAATGAAGCTGGCCAGAATTGTGGGAGCAAAAAAATGAGAGTTTTCATATATATTAAAATAGCAATAGACAGCATAAAAATAATACTGGCATGTTACAGGATGAGGATACTCACATCACAAACAGGGACAGGTACATGGCAGAGGTATTTAATGCATTCTTTATCTCTGTCTTCAACACCGATGATGGACTAAGGGGGGGTCTCAGTGCCTTCAGGTGGAGGATGAGGACTGCAAGAATTATAAACTCCAGTCAAACCTGAACTTGTATGGGATCTGCTGCTCCAGCTGGATCCCTACAGATCTATGGGGCTTGATGGGATTCATCTGACAATCCTCAAAGAACTAGCTGATGTCATCACAAAGCCTCTCTCAAAGATTTTTGAGTGGTCTTGGAAAACCAGAGCAGTCCCAGCCAACTGGAAGCTGGTGAACATTGTCCCGGTTTTCAAGAAGGGCAAGAAGGAAGATTGGAAACTACAGGCCTGTCAATCTCACTTCAGTACCTGGTAAAGTTATGAGAATGTTATTCTGAGAGCTATTAAAAACACATAAAACATGATGCAGTGTTTGATCATAGCCAGCATGGCTTCATGAGAGGAAGTTCCTACTTATCTAACCTGATTTCCTTTTATGACAACTAGTTGATCAAGGGGAGGCGGTGTAATCTTTTCACACTTCAGCAAAGCTTTTGATACCATCCCTCACAGGATCCTTCTGGACAGAATGTCCAGAACACAGCTGGGTACACACATCATGTGGCTCATGGGTCAGGCATGAAGGGTTAGAGGGAATGGGTGACATCAGCCTGGTGACTTGTCACTGCTGGGCTTCCACAGGGCTCCATCCTTGGCCCTGTACTCTTTAACATCTTCATAAATTACTTGGATGCAAGACTGGAAAGGATAATAAGCAAGTTCAGAGATGATACAAAACTAGGAGCAGTTGATGCCTTGAAAGCAGGGAGGCCCTGCAGAGAGGCCTTGACAAATCAGGGCTGTGGGCAGTCACCAACCATATGAAGTTCAACAAGGGAAAATGCTGGATTCTGCACCAGGGCTGGGGCAGCCCTGGATGTATGGACAGACTGGGAAATGAGATGCTGGAAAGCAGAGCCATGGAAAGGGACCTGGGGGTCCTGGTCAGTGGCAAGTTGAACATGAGCCAGCAGTGCCCTGGCAGCCAGGAGGGCCAACCCTGTCCTGGGGTGCATCAGGCACAGCATCACCAGCTGGGCAAGGGAGGGGATTGTCCTGCTCTACTCTGGGCTGGGGCAGCCTCAGCTCCAGTGCTGGGGGCTGGTTTGAGTGCACAATATGAGAAAGACACTGAACTATTAGAGAGCATCCAAAGGAGGGCAACGAGGATGGAAAAGGGCCTTGAGAGGAAGTCATATGGAGAGTGGCTGGGGTCGCTTAGTCTGTTCAGCCCGGAGAAGAGGAAACACAGCAAAGGTGTGTTTGCAGTCTACAACTTTCCTTGAGGTGAAGAGGAGGGGCAGACAATGATCTCTTCTCTGTGCTAACCAGTGACAGGACCTGAGGGAATGGCCTGAAGCTCTGTGAGGGGAGGTTTAGGTTGGATATTAGGAAATGTTTTTCACTCAGAGGGTGGTTGAACACTGTAACAAGCTCCCCAGGGAAGTGGTCCCAGCACCAGACTGAGCGTTAAGGAAAGTGTTTGGACAGCTACTTTCTCAGGCAGAGGGTATGATTTTTTGGGTGTCCTGTGCTGAGCCAGGAGTTTGCCATGATGAACCTTATGGGTCCCTTCTAACTCAGGATATTTTGTGATTCTATAAAATCATCTAGTCATGCTGCAGAGTAGAGAAAAAAAAAAAGGAGAAGATATGCAGGAGAAGCTAATGGGCATTCTGTTTCCTTGAAAAGCTGCCATACATCTCATGATTGTCTGTCTGAAAATGTGACTCAAGGAAACAGGTATATTTTCACCTTTCAGTGCCACGCCTTTAGTCCAACCTATACCCATTTTCCAGGGTGTGGAAGGTGCTTTTTCCTACCTGTTAGGCCCAAACAGGAACCAGTCCTACTAGTGGTCAGACCTGGAGGGCATTCAAAGTTTGTTGTTTTTTGCAGCAGAATGCCAGGACTGGCAGGCTGCTGTGTAGTGCAGGCTGAAGATATACTTGAAAGGAAACTCGGCACTAATGAGACACAAACGTTTTCATTTAATGCGAGAATAAGATGGCATTGTGGAAGACAGTGTTTTACTGCAAGGGAAAAGCACTAACAATGAGTTCCTAAAAGTGTTGAGGCAACTCAGCATGTCTCTTTGACCCATGGCAGTTGGATTTCTGTAGCACTAGAACACGACCCAGTATCAGTTTGCATACACAAGATGTTGACACCCACAGTGCCTGGCAGGATTCTGCTAACAGGATTTTTTACACCCATTCCTCTTACAACAGAAAACAAAGCAGTTTTCAGCTGTACAAGTTCTTTTCTCTAATTCTTTCGGATTATGTACATCTCATCTCAGTTGCTGTAAAGCCTCTTGTGCCTTTCAGCTACCATGTAAGCAATAGCCTATTTAGCTGGGCCATTCCTGTGTTACTTTGTTTACGTTTTTCAGAAATATTCTGATTTAATAGCTGTTCTTACATGGGCAGGGGAAGGAGAACCCTGAGTGCTGTAAAGTCACTCAAATGCTATTATCAACTGAAAGAAGATATAAAGATTGGAAAGTTGCTAATCTGAATTAAAAAAAATGTGTAAGTATACAAAACTATTGTCTTCCTACATGTTACTTCTCCGTTAGCGGTGCTTTCCTGAAGAATCACATTTCTAGAAAAATAGAATATTTTCAGATGCCCCAAATTACACCAGGAAGAGGAAGCCAAAGAATTAACAAAAATATTGAACTTTTCCCAGGGAAGTGGGATGTAGTCTGTCTAAGAGGCAGCAGACCTGTTCCCAGTCTTCCCAGAAAGAGGGATCATTTTGTCATGACAGGGCTGCTTGGAGCACTCTCAAGGCCAGCCAACTTAGAGAAACGGATTCCCCAAATATTGTATGTTCAATCATAGTTTGGGGTGGAAATCTGCTGCATCTTAGATTATTGTGGAAATATGTGTTATGGCAATTCAGTGTTTTTACTACAATAAATTTTAAAAAGGCTGAAGCTGTCTTTATTAGTAACTGCAGAATCTAGCTGATAGTGCTGGTGCCAAGGTTTTTACTATGCGTCAGGAGCTCAGAGCTTTTTGTCAGAATATTGCAAAGCCACAGATCAATTAATTAGCAACTAAAAGCTGAAAAACTGCTTTAAACTGCAAATGTGTCACAGATATTAAAAAAATGCTTCAAATAAAAGCACAGATATTAATTCCTGTGAGCTGCACATGACTTGGAACGTAGACTGAAGTGTAAGATAAGTGGGAATACATCCCCCATACCAGGAGCATGCCACAGTGCGCTCTGATAACCTAGTGTGAAAATGTACAGTTGTCGTTGCAAATTCACATACTGATGTGTATAAGAGAATCAGCTCAGAGTACTAAACCAAGCCAGTTTGGAGACTTCCTCTGGGAAGAAGCTGCAGTGAGCCCACTGCCAGATTGGCAGGCTGTGATGTGCTGCCCAGGCAGGCAGAAGGATGGTTTGGTCTGGGGAAGGAGCCGGGGGCCCCGGCGGCTGGGCGTCCCATGCTGGGCTCTGCCTGAGGTCCTGCTGAAGCGCAGCGTGCCGAGCCTCGTGGTCCTGTGTAAACAGATGTCCATGGGATGATTCACTAAAATGTAATTACTCACAATAGTGCAAATGTTTAATTAATCAGGTCTCATGTCCTTATTATCCCCTCACTGGCTTCCACTAATAATGACCCAGAGGAAAATTCTGTGCCTTCTGTGAATTATATTTTATTTACAAGGGTTTCACTTCTTAGAGGATTTTTCTCTTTTATTCCTGGTTAGCACTACCAACAAGAAAATATAATTCTGATGTCCTTTACAAGTAAAACTTGTGACTGGCCTAAAATGCAAAATTAGGGAAGGCTTTGTGCTAGCTCACATGGATCCTTTAGCTGAATAAATTAGAATAACTTAGCACTTAATACATCTCTTGCCTTG
Source organism: Horornis vulcanius (assembly GCA_013401035.1). Lineage (NCBI taxonomy): Eukaryota > Metazoa > Chordata > Aves > Passeriformes > Scotocercidae > Horornis > Horornis vulcanius. Next base: position 10,817 of record VZUA01099078.1, on the reverse strand, counting down.
CGTTCAAAGGATGCATAAATATTTGGCAGTAATCCTATGACTAAAGTTGAGAGGAAAAGAAAAAAGGTCTTGAAGGAGAAGCTGCTCTGTTTGAGCAGAGCAATTCCTTCCAAGCTGGTTTTTAATCTATATGAAATGTTAAATCGCAGAAGGATGACTGGAGCCAAGAATGGAGTTCCAGCCTCCTCCCCTGAAGATGCCTCTGCCACCCCCAAAAGTCAGCCACTGGAAAGGAAGTGTTAAAAAGGATATTGTTTGCATTAAGGGGCTGAATTTTCCACTGGGTAATCATCAGTGAAACCTAGTCAAGGGCAAATGAGGATGGCAGGCCTGATTAATTAATATGCTATGGTGCTAAGAGCAAGATTTATGCTATTGGTTTTACAAGAGTCATTGATATTAATATTGCTAGTAAAAATTTTGTACTCCTGTTTACTGTTTCCCTTTTTCATTGCAAATATGATATTAAAACTACAAATGACTGTTGTGGAATGGAACATTGTAGCTTTACTCTCTAAATTTTACTCCTGCTCTAGCAGAAGTGCTCTTGCAGAGCTGCTTTTAGAGGAACAGCTGCATTATTTCCATTGTAATCCACAATTTTGGAGGCTTTTAACCCTGATCAAAAAATATTACCTTGGGTTTAAATCAACTTTTCAAAGCTCTTTATTCAAGATATATGTTCCTACTCACGTAAATGTGAGTGCACTCCCACTTGTACAGAATTTTATATGGAATTTTCTGAAAAATAGGAAAAAAAATAGCTGTGTATCCAAATAGGTATTGAAGCCTGAAAAAGACAAGTGTCACTACAAAGCATAGAGTAGAAAAAAAAATAACATTTGGGGAATAACAAGGGCTACCATAAAGACACTCATTCCTTTAAGCAAAGGGAAAAAAGAAAGTCTTATGTGCTGTTAAGTATTTTCATCACTTTCAGGCTGATATATAGCACATTCAGATGCATCTATTTCATTATATGTTCGTAGCTTAGGAGCTGAATGCCCTTGCACTATACACACTGTTTCAGAAGTGTGTTTATAGGCAGTTCTGCTTTTGTTCATTAATATGCCATGGGAAATACAGCAGTAAAATCTGAATTGTGGGGCGTGGATCGTGGCTTGGGGTGGAAGGATGGGATAGTCTGTTGCAAATAAGCTTGCACGACCCTCAGTGGCAACCAACACCAGGTCAGTGTCAGTTCAGCTTCTATTTTCCTGATAATACACTTATGTGTTTACTTTTCCCTTTATAGTAACATGGAACATTTTGTTGGAATTATGCCTCTTCCTCTGGGGTTATTTTTTTTTCCTTTCTTGACAAGAAACTCTCAGTAGTCATGTATATCTCAGTAAAGCCTTAGACTTTGCAGTAACTTTCCAAGGTCTCAGGACTGAGGCAAGCTTGCCAGACTTTGTGGGGGGTCTTTTTGGTCTGCCTGGAGCTTTGTTTAGTTTATTGAGAAGTAACAATTCTTTCAATGATCAGGTGACTAATTTGTTTTACTTTTGTTTATCTTTGTACAGCCACAGAATGGCTTTAATTTATATGTACCTCTTGACATCAGAGGCTCACAACAGCAGACATGATTTGTGGGGCAGCCTCACCAGTATCAAGTGCAGGGGGACAGTCCATGCCCTGGCCCACTGGCCACACTATTGCTAACAAAGCCAGGATGCCATTGGCCTTCTTGTCCACCTGGACACAAACTGGCCATTGCTGACCATCACCTCCAAGTCCTTGTCTGTCAGACAGTTTTCCAGCCACTCTGCCCCAGCCCGTGGCACTGACTGGGGTTGTTGTAACTCTAGTGCAGAACCTGGCACTTGGCCTTGTTGAACCTCACACCACTGGCCTCAGCCCATCAATCCAGCCTGTCCAGATCCCTCTGCAGAGCCTTCTGACCCTCCAGCAGATCAACACTCCCACCCAGCTTCATGTCAACTGCCAGCTGACTGAGGGGAAACTTGATCCCCTTGTCCAAATCATCAATAAAAGAGTAAAATACAGAGCCATTTTGCTATGTATTTCAAAATACTGAACAGGCTAAGATAGTAACCTCAGAGAAGTGTCACCCTTGATTTAAAATGAAAAAGTTTATGAGGATCTCATAAAAAATTGAATCTTCAGGCAAGCTCAGCAGCTGTAAGCACATGCCTGATGGTGGAGCATCACACAGTGGTTCTGAAGTTACTGGTTCCTAATATCTTCACTGGCCCCTGCAGCCTCCTGACTCCACAGTATCCTGCAGAGCTCTGTGTTGTGCAAAGACTCAGTGACGCAACTGGCAGGGTAACCTGTGGTCTTCCCAAACTCTCTCCTAGGACCATGCCTTAATTTATTATGTGAGCCACATGTTCTCCCTTGTCAACACCTATGGGTACAGGATGCCTGGTGCTAAACCAAAAAATCACTCTGGGAGGGAAACTAGCCTGAAACCCAGCTTGGCAATGATGCTAACACACCAGAACTGTCTTGCAGTGATGACAGCTGTTTTTTGTGGCAGAAGAAACGAGGTGCATCAAAGCATCTGGTGAGTGCAGGCCCCTCCTAATGATAGTGCACCTCTAATGATTGATTATCTGCAATGTGTGCAGGAGGAATGCCTTTGTCATTTCCACTTGTGAAACACAAAAGAAACTTCAACAAAATGGTGACCTTGCCTGCCTGTAAATTAATGCAATCATTTTCATGCAGCAGGACATAATTTTCCTGTTTGTATGGGTATGGCATTCCTGCCTGAAATCTTACATGTGTCAGTTTACCATTGACAGCACATCAGTGGACAGAAGCATGATTGCTGAGTTCAAGTATTTGGAACACCTCGGTGCATTGTAGTTCTTAATAAGGCTTAATTCCTTGAAAAGGTTTTGTACAAATTAAGCTTCTCGCTTCTGCAGAGCAGTTAATTCAAGTGTATCTCCATCATGCACTGGGGAATTCCAGACCACTGAGATCACTCACAGGTGTGGATTTGTTACAAGTGATAGGGTGTCTCTTTATCTGTCTCTGTTTATGGTAGGCACCAAATATGCTACAAACTAAGAACCTTGCTAACAAGCTGCTAAGTAATGTTAAACTAGCTGACACTTGGTTGACTTGAAAATTGTTTTTTGGTTTTGTATGGCACATTAATATGGACTGAAGGCTCACACCTGCAGTATTACATCAGCTGTGTCAATTGCAACCCAGACTTGATCTTCAGGTCTCAAGGAATCAGTCCTGGTGTGCTGACAGTTTTGCATGACACTGTGATAAAATAAACTACTCTGTATCTTAGTTTTCCTCATTTTCTTAGGAAAAAGTGAAAAAGGTAAAAAATACCTTCCATAGCTTTCCTACAATTATATGACTCCATGACGCCAAAAATTTGACAACTTCTATGTTTTCAAAGGAACTCTTTTCAAAGAGCCTTGCATGTACAAGCTTGGAATACTTTTTTGATTGTTTTCTGAGTGTCTGAAAAGTGTTAAATATATTTCATCCTAGAACAGATGAACAAATTTGGTCAGGTGAACAATGGTGTTACGTAAAACATTCAAGAATATTTCAGACTGAAGAGTCCTGTTGAAAAACATTGCTTTGGGAAGTTTAGAATAATATCTTACTTATTTCCTGTCTTACTATTTTTGCTTCATTTAAAAAACTGTCTTTAATATTCTGCAGCTACCATCTCAATGCCCTAGCACCTAATAGACGACAAATATCATCCCTAATGGTCTAGGAACTATTATTATTATTATGATTGTTATTGTTATTATTGT
>VZUA01099071.1:35741-58191 GCA_013401035.1 Horornis vulcanius | reverse complement strand
GGGGGGGGGGGGTGATAGCAATTGTGTTCATGGGACTTGGCACCCCAGTCCTCTCTGCTCCTGAGTGAAATGAGCTGTAGCATTGTGGGTGTCAAGGACAGGCATGGACTCATAGGTCATTTGCAGGGATGTGCATTGTGGAAACCTTTATAAGAGTAGAGAAACTTACTGCAGTACTACAGACACGTCTTTAAATAAGGAAAGTAAAGCAAATTGTTCTTCACTGACTGTAAACTTTACAAGAAAAGTGTGGGTTTGAAACCAAAGAGTAAGTATGATGACAATGTTTTGCTGTATGGCACAGCTTGGCACATTAGGGCTGTGGAGTAAGCTCATGGGATTGTCTGTAGGGACTTGATATGAGCCTGTAGCAGGGGCTAGGATATGCAGGCTATAATTGCTGATAATATTTTTTATTTCCTTTTGATTGTCAGAGTGACTCAAAGGGAGCTTGACACAAACTTGGGGCATAAAAATCCTCTCTGCTGGTAGCTATCAATGCCGCTAATGAAGGAGCATATGCTGATCCAAGCTCACAGCAGCCCACTTTGATTTGGCTTTCTAAGGAATGCTTGCTCTTAATGAATAAAGAGATTTGTCACTGTTTCCAGATTACTTTTCTGGTTAAATTACTCAGAAGTTAGCAGAATGCAAAGCAAACATAATTGACTTGTGAATATGCCAGTTAGATAAACCTGATGCCTGCTTCCACAGTTAAAGTCAGCATGTGCCATCGTGGTGTGTTGGGGAGAGATGGAGAAATGACTGTCCTCATGCACAGTACAGATGCTCTGTACCAGTCTAGTTGGGGAAGGTGGTGAAAATTTCTTACTAAACAGGAGGCAGAGTGGGCTACTCTCTAAGTTAATGGGAGCTCTCTGGCCCCAGTCTTTACTGAAGCTGCTGCTGACTTTAAGAGTCATACCCTTTTTTTTTTTTTTTTTTTTTTATGGTCAAATTCCTTTGAAAATTTCAGTACAGGGCTCACAGGTTACTTCTGCAGATGAGTTGTGGGTAGCCACTGAGACACATACATTGAGTCTGTTGTTGCCTCTCTACATTAGCCTATCTGCACCTCTGTTACTCAAGCAAAATGTTTCTGTTTTTCAAGTTCTGCCTGACTTAGATTCCATGCCCAAATCTCATCACAGGTACTGAGAGAGAATAAGTGATGAAATTCAAGGATGATTTGGAGTTGGATGCCCTGGTTCTCAGTCTCTTGTATGCTGTGACTTGGGAAATGCTTTGCTAGAATTTCTGTGGGGGATGGAAGTTCCTCCAGTAGCTGATATAATTGCACATTCCTTTTTCCCCTCAGTTCAGATTTTACTCTGAAAGAATCCTTTGGTTTGGAGTTGGCTTTTTTTCAAGAAGCCTTCTTGACTCTCAGATGCCTCACAAATGGCTCAGTGATCTTTGGGCAGCCAGCGAGCCTGTGTCCCTTCAGGTGATACATGCTGCCCCCACATGAGTACCTGTGTGCGTGTCCTCTGTGTCTGCAGTAATGGACCAATGACTTGGGGGTCTTAGCTTTTGGGACACAATTACTTTAAGTAGAGAACAAGGAAACAGAGTGAAGGGCAATCTTCAAGCTACAAGATGTTATTCTCAAGTGCCTTTTACATTCTAATCCCACTTCGTTTTCTGCTGTTTAAGATGGTCACAGTGAAAAAAATCCTCACTAGCGCTTGCAGCAAGAATTAGATAAATCCAGGAGACAAAGATCTTGTGGAGCTCTTCATGTCATAGGTAGTAGAATCACAGGATGGCTTGGCTTGGGAAGGAGCTTAAAGATAATTTCATTCCAACCCCCCTGCCATGGGCATGGACACCTTCCACCTGACCAGATTGTTCAGAGCACCATCCAACCTGGCCTTGAGCACTTCCAAGGATGGGGCAGCCACAACTTCCCTTGGCAACCTGTTCCAGTGCCTCAGTACTTTAACAGCAAAAAAAATTCTCCCAAATTTCAAATCTAAATCTACTTTCAGCTTAAAGCTATTCCCTCTGTCCTATCATTGTATGACCTTATAAAAAGTCCCTCTCCAGCTCTCTTGTAGCCCCTTTAGGCACTGGAAGGTCCTCTAATGCCTTCCCATAGCCTTCTCTGGACTGAACAACCTCAGCTTCCTCCCAGCAGAGCTGCTCCATCCCTCTGAGCACCCTGGTGCCTCCTCTGGCCTGGCTCCAGCTGGTCCCTGTCCTTGCTGTGCTGGGAGCCCAGAGCTGGATGCAGCCCTGCAGGTGGGCTCTCAGCAGAGGGGGCAGAGGGGCAGAATCCCCTCCCTGCCCTGCTGCCCACGGGGCTCTGGATGCAGCCCAGGACACATTTGGCCGTGTGTAAAGAGATCAGTACCACCACTTAAATCATGGAGTATTACTGATGCAGGTTTTCTTACTTCCTAGTCCAAAATCTAAAGACGCTTTACATTTCATTATGAACGAGTAGCAGGAGCTGGTTGGTCAGCATGTAAATATGTTTAAAAATCTGAAAAGAACAGTTTAGGTAATCCTTGCATAGAGCAATGTCTGTCTCTTGTGTAAGGAACTGTTAACTCTCATGCCATTTTCCCCCCTTCCTCTTACCTATTATTTTGAGTCCTTTCATCTCATCTTTAAACTACACAGGAGCCCAGTCATCACCCATGAAGGGCAGAGGAGACAAAAGAAGTGCATATTTTTAGACAGCTCCTTTGAAATAAGTGTTTGCCTAAGGTACTGCGTTATGCATTGGCTGTATTGAATGCTGTGTCTTGGTCTCTCCTCTGAAAGTATTCACCCAAGGCATTGCATAGTGCCTGCACACTGAGAAGAGAGGTGATGACATCTAACAGCAGCTACCCCCAGCATCCCTTCATTTTAGAATGCTGCTTACTGTGGCAGAAAGAAGCAAAGTGTATGACACAAAGCCTTTTTCCCAAAAAAAAAAATCTTGCTTTTGAAAATGGCACAGAATGGAAACAGCAGGTTCAAGGTCAGAAAAGGAAAATGAGAGGGGAATTTTAATATTTTTTTTTAAGTGTCCTCAGCATGGTCTAGCTGGTAGCCTGTTGTCTGCTCCCATTCTGTCCCACCACCTGTTTCCCAGAGGGAAGGCACTGTGGTGGTGCAGGCAGTGGTTGTTTCCCAGGGGGGCAAATTTTGCCATTTCCATGAGATCTGACTCAGAGAGCTGGTGGCAGCTGCTCCCAACACAGAGAAAACCATAGCAGCTCCTGAGAGAGGAAGAAAAGGCACTGAAATCCCCTGCTGAAAATGTTCACAGCCCAAAGAATCGTCCTGTATTTTTTGCATGGCATAGATTTGCAGTTATTAATTTCGAAGTGGAAGGAATAATTGTCTAGAAACTGACAGCAGCTATTGTATTGAATACATCTCACTCTTTAACACTTAAAAGGTCTGGGGATAAAGCTAGTTACATGAAAAAGCCCAACTTTTTATGTATTCAGTGTTTTCAACAGATTTTTTTATTGTCTTCCAGCATCTACCTAGCACTTGAAAACTTAGTTCTTTTTAGTCAGAAGGTACCATTCCAGTTTTCCTGCAATCTTCATCTCTTTTTTTTTACATAAACATTTTTGTTGTGCTTCCACTAGAACAGTATGGCTATCACTTGTTTGGTTTCAAATTATACCTGTAATGCTGTACAATGCTGCTGCAAAATGTCTCCTGACAGTCCCAGGAACCTCCTGCATGGAACAGAAGACTCCTCTGACCCAAGCTGACTGCTGTGCCTTGCTCCTAGGGTGCCTGTAAATGGTAATGTTGGTCCTTTCTGAGCACTGTATAAATTTCTGCCTAGTTCAGTTTTTTTATCTCCCAGTTCGGATCAAAGGGATAGGGAGATTTTTGGCACTACACTATGGGCTGCAGAAGTAGCAGCTGGTTTCCAGTCATCTTCTGTGTTGCTGTTAGCCTACATTAATGGTGCAGCTGTGCCAGTGTCACCCTTTGAGCCTGTGCCCAGTTGGCCTAAAGCAAACACGATTCCGCAGGAGCCGAGACAGTGCTGTCCCTTTTGATGTGGAACGTGGCTGCCTGTGGCATGGAATGCTATGCCTTGCAGGGAAGTGGAGGGTTCAGCATAGGAGATCAAGTTCTTGACAACTGTGGAAACATCTGTAGAGCAGGGCACAGCTTCTTGTTTTTTGTATTTTCACTCTGGATGCTCAGAATTCACTCTCCTTCTCTGTTCAAGCCAGGTATTATTCTGGAGTGGGAACCAGAAGGGGAAGGGTCAGATTGATGAGAACAGCATTTGTGGGGTGAAATTGAGTCCCTGGAATGAGGACCAAATCAAAGGGTGATGAAGCACAGAAAGCTCTGTTCAGAAATGCATTAAAGCCAGGACACAGCTGCAGCAGTGTGTTGGTCAAAGGAGTGCTCAGAGAGATATTCTTTTTTATCTGATACTTGAATTCCCAGAGACCTGACAGGGATTAGAAGAGGTACTATAAAGGGGGCAATGTAATGGAGCCCTGCTGGCCACAGGGGCTGCTGCTGCTCAGTGGGGCTGGGGGATGCACAGTGGCCAGCTGGGCAGATGATCCATCCTGAGTCTGGAGGAAAGAATGGTGGGGTTGGGCTTGCTGAGAGTCCAGCATGAGAGGGAGATGCCAAAACGGACCTCAGGAGGAGTGTTGTGGTACCAGGATGCCTTGCTTCAGCATCTGAGCAGAGTCAGGTTATAAAGCCATAATGGTAAGACTCCTGTGAATGCAGGAATTCTGTTTGCTGTATTTTCTTTTTCCACAACAGGAGTTACAGCTGCTATCTCATCTCTTCGTACTTGGGCTCTGCAGCAATTGCTGCAGTTTTCCTGCCATGAGCAAGGGTGGCTCTTTCCACAGCATCTGTGTAAAACAGATGTGTATTGCTTTCAGGGGTTGTCTGTAACCTGTTGTGACTGGTTGTATTTCCTCACAGAGAGGAGAATAGGCATGGTCCACAAATTATTACTGAGGAACTCCAGATTTGCATTGCAGTTGACTGTAGAGTTTGATGAATTTCAGATGGGGCTTATGGTCATACTATATGTCAGGATTTCTCTTCTAAATAGGTGTAAAAAGAGTTATTGTTTTAGAGAGACTTCAGTGCTAGTGGAGTATCAGTTGGACATGTGTGTGACATAGACAAGAGAGAATAATTTGCAGTATCTCAACTTCGTGTGTGTTAAAGTGCATAGAATGTGGGTTGGCCTTTGAATTTAGAGCACCTGAATGTGGGGATTCCTGTCAGATGGCAACATCCCTGGCAGTTATGGGACTGCTATGATGTGGTCAGAAGCATCCTAGCAACCGACAGATCACAGAGCAGACAGTGAACTCCACATCTCTGATGCAGCTTCCTGTCTGCGCCAGTTATTTAAATCACACTCTCTAACCCTGCCCCTGTTGGGTTATCTCACCTGAGGCCTTTGACTAAAACTAGGTTAAAATGTACTTGCAAGAGAAACATTTTGGAAATGTGACTCGCAGTGCATTAAATGAGCAAATTTAAAAGGCAGCATGAGTGAAGAAAATGAAAGAAAGGTTTCTGAAGCCACTGGGTAACCAAAGCAGAAACAGGACACTGGCTGTAATTTGTACCTGAAACCTGTGAAAGCTGACCCCGGGCTTGCAATTGTAGAGCAGGTCTAACCCCTAATAGGCTTGGACAAGTAAATAAGACCTTGCAGCAGTGAAAGTGCCTTATTGTGACTCTGCTTGTGGGAGCCAGTGTTTTTCTCAGCCGGGCTCCACCTCACTGTGTTCTCCTCAACATAAAGCTCTTTCACTTAGGCTTAGTTCCAGTACTCAAGATTTCTGTATATTTTTAGCATGTTGTTTGTTTGTCATCTACCATATATTTCTTATAGGAACAGCAGGGCAAGCTAAACACGGAGTCTCATGTCTAAAACAGCTTTTCTTGGAGAACACGAGCAGTGCTTTCATACTCTCTGGTTAGGTTGTTTGAGGGGAGGGAAGAGGAGCTTTCATAAAAAGTAAGTGTAGAATAGAACAAAATAATAAAAAAGCGGAAAATCTTTGAAGCTGACACTCTGCAGCTAAATCAAACTGTTTAGATTTATGTGCAAAGTAAGGAATTTTGGTGCAGAGGGTTACTATAGCATTTCTTTCTGTGGAGAGAAATGTCAATGAGCATGAATGTGTACGTAAACACACACAGAAGATGGGTACAATGACTCAGGCAGACAAAAGAAAAATTAAGAAAGCTGACAATGCAAGGGCTGGTATTTAAAGCAGGAGGGCCATGTAGTAAGCATTCTTGTAGAGTAGCCATTATTTATTAAGTAGAGGCAGAGTGAGTCGAGCTATACAAAAATATAATGAGACATGCTTCAAGGAATTTGCAGCCTATTACAAACTCAGAAAAAAACACTGCAGGCACATAAAGTACATTAAGTGCTGGTACAAGTTAGCAGTAGTGAAGGAATCTGGCTGAGGTCATTGTTGAAAAGCATTGTGAAAGGAATGAGTCTGGAGGAGAGGAGAGGGGAAAGTCATCTGAGGTGAAATTCTTTGGAAGACTTAAGTGGACCTGACACCATCTCCTCTGCGTAGGGTGAATTTTATCCTTGACACTGGAGAAAGATGACTTCCCACTTGAAGAGGCAGTTGGAGGAAGGAGGAGAAAAATGAGGCAGGTTGGACTGGAAGGAAAGGTTCTACGGTAGGAATTGAAGAAGCTTGTGAAGATCAAGGTGAGGGGAAGATAAGGAAAGGGGAAATAATTTGGATGTATGGAACTACAAAATGACAACTGAGCTTGATTTGGAGCTGGTCAAGGAACTCTGGTTACAGGTGCTACTGAGATGTTTTTGAGATCTGAGCATTCAATAGCATAGGAAATGTAGAAAAATTGTAAATAAAACAAGAGTAGATGAAGGAAAAGCTTTATATAATTAATTCCTTACCTGAGCATTTGTTATCCTTATTTTAGGAGTGTGTTGTTTCTTAATTTAAAACAAGAATGATAATCTATGGCCTGTGTCATGGAGAAAACAGAAGGGGTTTTATTTGGATGGGGTTGTCCTGTGACACCTTAAAAAAATAAATCCATGAACTCAATAAGTATGAAGGAAGAAAAGGGAAGATCAAAGGTGGGGTGAAAAGGACATTGCTTGTTAAATAGCCCAGAGAAGAAAAAAAAACCCACAAAAAAACCAACTAACAAACAAAAAACCAAAACAATAAAACAAAACCAAAAAATAAGTGTCATCTGGATCTGAAAAATGATAGGTAAAAGCAGGAAAAGCTGTGTGAAGGGGGCTGACTCTGAGTGCCCCGGTGCCTCCCTTTGTTTATACTTGGTTTTACCTAACAGAGAAGTATATCCTGTGTGGTGGTGGTCCCCACACAGAACCCAAGGCTACGCTTTGCTTAGTTAAAGGTTGGTGCTGACAATACCATCTTATCACAGCAAACTGAAAAAGAATGCAATGGGACTACCTAGTAGTGAATTTTAGGGAATCTTCCTGGTTTCTCCTTGCAGGGGACAAGAAAGTAACAAATTGTGGTGAGTATAGCGTGGCTCTTGGGCAGGTTTCAGACCAACCATGGTTTTAAACAGAGTCTAATGAAGTGGAACACCTCACCCACTCTGTAAGTTGCACCTTCTCTTTTCCCATGTTATTGCTGTGCACTGACTGGAGCTGCACGCTCACAGAGGAGCCAAGTTACAGGTAGCAGATGGCCCTGGCTGCTTTCTGAGCAAACTAGGGAGAGAGGGGGCAGACCATCTTTCTTCCAAGATCATAAATTTCAGGGAGGAATTCTTCATCCTTTTCAAAAATTATGCAAGAGCATCTTCTGACCCTGGACCTGTTAAGCTGTGAATGCCCAGCCTTAACTTTTGCACTGTGAAAACAGAGCAGCCCTGTTGCTTTTGGGTGTGATCTTTGTCTCTCCTGTGGCGTAACTTAATGAGTGTGGTAACACCTCACCTCTGCAGCCTGACCTTGCTTACCTTTTGTGTGGGGAGCATTGAGGCTTGGACTGAAGAACAGTGCTTTTAGTTACAGGTAAACCACATGCTGCTTCCCAGATACCTGACTGTGCATTTGGGAGCAGGGAGGGAGAGTTTGCCATTTTCTTCAGTTTCTGCATTCCCCAGCTCCTCAGTTCTGAGCAAGGGTTCTGGAATTTATAGCCCTCTACATTTATTTCATAACAGTGCAGATGCTTCTAAGTCACTGAATTCAACCATCCTGACAACATATTTGCTTTTTCCAGCTGTCTCTTCCGGGAATGCTCGGAGACCCTGTGGGCCTACTCAAAAAATATCTTTTGTTGAGAAAGAGTCCCTAAAGATTATGCATGTACCATGAGCAAATACTTGATGAAAGAAATATTTTGAAATATTTCCTTGTATAGCAGATGACTTTTCACCTGTTAAGCATGTTAGTTAGTGTGAATGTACCCTCTGTGTGTCTAAAATCTGGTTTAGAACATTCCACACAGATCTGGAAAGAGAAACCTGCAGTTTGGGGGAAAAGATGTATCTGTGGACTGCTGCTCCTGCCAGTTTTCAGGAGTTTATTACTCTTAGGGGAAAGCTTAATAGTCTGTTAATTGAGAAGACAGAAGATCTTTTACACTTGGCTGCACACTATTATTAGGAGCATAGCAATAAAGGGAACAAACCTTAGCCCACATATTCAAGTAAAAATTTGCAAAATAAGTTTAACAAGATAGTGATGAATTATCCACGCTACAATGTGTAGCAGAGCACAAAAGGGCTAATAGCAATAGAAGCATTGATTACTGACAGGGGCTCTGCTCATTTTTATTATTGCCATCGACAAGGTGCTTGTTTCTGGTGCTTCTGACTTAATCCACAGGTTAGAGAATTGCAACTTCGTTATGTCATGGCAAGGTGGAGTCCAGCCTAGCTCGCAGAAAATTTCTAATTTTTCCAAAATCTCACCACTTTTTAAACTTTGGTTCCAGACAACTAGATCAGAGAGAGCGCTGAGTTCTGGGGAGGTACAGAACAGTTTGTTCTGAGGTTTTGCTTGCTTTGTATGTAGGCAAAACTGCTGCTTTTCAGAGGGTGGTCTGATGGTGCTGTGATTCACACGTAGTAGCAGAGGTACCATGACAACTTCAAACTCAGCCGTGACTTGAATTTCATCTCCAGTGCCAGCCCTATCTTTTGTAATTCCCATGCTGGCTTTCTTGCTGGTTTGTTTTGTTTTCTTTAATGGTACAGTGTCACTCTGAACTGTTCCTCAGGTTTTAATGCAAGTTGTTATTGTCCCAGCTTAAACAAAGAAAAGAACACAACATGAAATTTGTGAGCACTTCTGGGGCTTACGTTTTTATATCAAAGTAACTTATGGCTCTGCAAACAAGAAATGATTTGATAAACTCTGTTGTGATTGATCCTTATCTACTTGAAAGAAGTTCGGCATGCGGCCGTGCTGCCAGTATGGAGTCCATGGAATTGTGATCTCAGGCATTCTTGTGATTAGCTCCTGATTCTTGCATGTGGCTTTGCCAGGGCAGGGCCTGAGCCTGTGTCTCTGTGCCAGGGTCTCTTGCAAAAACAGCTCTGGGCTTTTGAATCTGCGCATCTAAATCCATTGTGTCCCCAATGAATCTGCACCTTTTACCACTTGAGAGAAGATCTTTTTTGAAGCTGAGTCAGGAGCACCTGCACTGAGGAATGCAGAGAGCATGAAAGCTTTGCAAAGGAGGGGTAATGCATCTTTTAATGTTTTGTTTTAATCAGACCTTCATCTGGTTTTGTAGACAAGCAATTGGTTCCAGGACAGAAGACAATGATCCATTGGAAGGCACAGCACCAGGGTTTGTCTCCAGAGCCTGTGGCTGTCCATTCCCATGCCCCACGTAGCCCTTTTGGGAAACCAGGTGTCTGCAGGAGCAGTGAGCAAGCATTCATAGCACGGATATTATTAAAACTTTATGGTTTGCTGAAGAAGCTTCTGTTTATGCTTCTATTTTTAGAAAAAAAAAAAAAAAAAGAGGCTTCTGTGCAGCAAGGGTTTCCATCTGGCATGGTTCAGCAGCTAAATTGTAGGGAGCAAGGATTTTACCAGGAGGGGGATTTTAAGTAAACTCATTAACTCCTACTGCAAACACACAGGTCTAGCTTGAAGCAGAGGAGCAGGCTCTGCTGCTATTCCATATTTGTGTTAATCATCAGGTTATGGGCAGGGATGCATCCTTGCTAGTGCTAAATTTACAGTATTTTCTTCTGCAAAGTTGTTTGTTTAAAAATCTGTATAACCAGGGCTATTGGTGTGTGTGGCAGGGCCTGGCACCACGAGAGGCTGTCACTGTCCCTTGCCTCCCTCATGGCAGTGCTGGTGCTGCTCCCGAGCCACCTCTGCTCCCTGTGGAGATGGTGGGACAGGACTGGCCATGAGGCCCCACCATGCCCTGCTGGAGTGGCCACATGCCCTGATGGGAGGAGGAGATATAGTCTGTTGTGCACTCAGATGAGGCAATTCTCCTTGTTCACGAGGAGCACAGCATAGGGCCACAGACAGGGCATTTGTTGAGAGCCATATGTATTCCAAACATCTGGAAAATATATGGAATTTACATGCAAGATGTGCACTATATGCTGACAAACCTTTGTAAATCCGAAAATGGAAGGGGGTGGGGGGAACAATCCCAAGCTGAAGAAGAGAAACTTTTCAAACGTTTCAAATGCATTTTTAAAAAGCAGATCTACTGTGTCTCCTGACGAGTTCTGACTAGCCTGAAGTCTCATACAAATCCTGTCAGCTTTGCCAAGAGCTGGGATTATTTTGGGCCTGCCTGGATCATGTCAAAGCCGTTTGCACCCTCTTATCCTGGCACCAAGTGTCCCAATGTGCTGCTCTGGCTGGGTAGTGCCACGGCCCTGACCGAGTCAGGTATGATGCACACACTAAAACCAAACAGGTGCTGGGTGTGGGCACTTCCTCCTGTCCTGGGAGAACAAAAGGACTGTGCCATGTCATAGGAGAGGGCTCTGGGAGCCAGGACTCTCAGGGGCACTTGGACATTGCTCAGAAAGGAGAAGATGGGGCGTGAGGAGAGTGCTTCTGCTGATGGCAGCTCTCCTCCACCAGTGACTAATAAAATCTGGCAGCCAGTTGGATCACCACCAACACAGTGCATTGAGGTGTTGCTAGGACAAAGTAAAAATACTGTGACTGGTGTGGTGTCTACACTGTGCCACACCCACCAGCTACTCAGAGGCGAGGTAGTCCAAGGAAATGTGAACCTGCTGGAGCTGTCATGGAGAAATTTGGAGTAAGACACTGGCACAATACAGGAGACAGTGCATGAGCTGATGCCAGCCTCCAGCTAAGGCTTCCACGGCCCTTTCAGCGAGGTGAGCCATGTGCAGAGAAATGGCAGCACAGCCAGCCATCAGTGCCACCCTCTGGGGGGGAGTCTCAGCCACTCCACAAAACAGGCATGTGACAGAGACTGAACCGCACCCAGCAGAGGGAGCAGAAGTTTCTGACTGTCTGAAACTGCTCTTCTTTTTTCACGTTGGTGAAACTAAAGTCTGCACAACTGCGTCTGCAGAGAAGCATGAACACTCCTCGCAGGGAAAACTTGTGATAACAGTTGGCGTGCGTCGCGGAGCAGAGATGCCGACAGACAGCTCCTGGGAAGGGAATGGGAGCACCACACGGGAATAGCAACATCTGCCCACCAGGAACCGAGATCTGGGGCCATGTTTTCCAACAAATGACACGAACTGACACAGCTCAGGCGGCTTCCTCTGTGAATGGGGAGCCTTCAAAGATGTTCATCTCTCTCCTGCAATTTGACAGCCCAATCATGTGTGACTCCTGGTGGCTGATCTTCCCTCAAACACTTGGTTTCCATCCCTGCAAATGGTCTTGGTGCCCTGATAGCCTGCTAGCTGTTCAGTTTTAAGGCAACAAACACATTGCAAGTATTATTTTTTCACATGTGTTTGTTTCAATATGTTCAGATGTGAAAGTACTTAACTGCATAATTCCCCAGATGTCTGAGGGCCTCTCGGGGATGAGAGCACACACTGATGATATTGTAGCCTGAACAGTGTTTTTTGTGTGCATTAGGAATGACTACAGTTAACAATGAAAATTTAGGGCAGGAAACCACCTACCCAGAGAAGAGACTGACTACAGACAGAGTGACGCACAATAATTCTGAAAACTGAGCAATATTTGACATCCAGATAAAATGAAGATAAGTCTGAAACTCAGCCGCTCAAAAAACAAGTTTAAGTAGGTCAGTGAGTTTAGACCCAGCACTGCAGTTTGAACAACTCACAGAAAGTATCTGCATATTTTTCAAAACATAGGCACTGCCTAAAGCCATTGCTTTGCAGCAGATCCAGAAGTCGACGGAACATCCAAAAGCCTAATCCAAGACCTTCCAATGCTGCAATAACATTGAAAATGAGACTAAATCATCATCCTTTTTAAAGAAGTGTTCAGTAAGGGGAAAAAATTTAAAAGGGTTAAGCTTCAGCTGACACATGCCCTACTTCTCATGTAAACTTACTAGGAGCAGCAGCAGGAGTACATCTCTGTGAGAGCAAGCCAGGCATGAAGCTTGGTTTTGGCCTTGGAGTCATACTGTTATGGCCCGTCTTGGGGCTTGTGTAGGGCCACAATACTTCTCCCAGATCAGTCCTGCCCACCAGCCCCAGCTGCTTCCTACAAGGGCAGAGCCTGCCCACAGCCAGGCCTACCACAAACCTGCCCTTTGACAAGGCTGATTCACTGCTAGAGTGTGGAGGAGAAAAGACAGCAAGTGTTCAGCTCCCCTTGGGAAGGGTAGCTTGGCTCCAGGGTGATAATGGCTCTCTCAGCAGGGCACCCAGAAATGCAGCAGGTTGGGACAATCCCATCAGAAACAACTGCACCGGTCACCTTTAGGAAAGTGTGCAGCAGGATTGCTGCTTCCTCACCTGGCTCCAATGCTAGTGATAAAAAATATTTAATGTTGTTACTGGGGAAGAGCAGTAGCATCGGCCAGTTATAGGAGCTGGCACATGGCTTCTCACTTTTTGTGTTGGTATTTCCTCTCCTGAAAACACAGAAGCTTCTGGTTCTGGCATGCCATTTCTCTCCAGGTTTTCAATACATAATAAGAGAGTTCATTTAACAAAAATAAAAAAAAACACGGAAAATCGCCCAAGCCAGAATAAAGTGACACCAAGTAACTGGCTAGAATCCTTAATCTCTCTTGATAGCACAGGAAAGCTTGTGCAGACTTTCACAGTGAATGACTCAGGTTGGTATTTAAATTTATTTGAGAAGAAATCACCCTAAAAATATAAGTGAAGACTGATGCAGTTTTCTAGGTTAGGTCTGCCTTATTTAGTGAGCCTCATTACATGTTCAATGACATAAAACCAGGTGGCAGTTGACACACTAAACCAGTCTAAACAGGTCACAGTCTGCTCCAATGTCAATCATTTGCCCGGGGTCAGGAAGTAAAAGTAGGCCATGACTTCATTTCTAAAAGCATCAGATTCGGTTTTGTTCCTTGTTAGTTTTGCTCAGCTCCTTGTGTTGAAGTGCAGTGGTCACATCCATCCTAGGGAATCAGCTGAACCTGAGGCTGTGTCTTTGTAGGAATCCACTGCACAGGTTTGCTGCTGCTCCTCGCTGGGCAATGTCCACCCCTGCCTTTTCTGGCTGTTGAAAGGGTGGTTCTTTGTTATCCCTCTTGCCTTGAGCAAAAATCATTACGAATTTCACAGAGCAGCTCTCTCAAACAGCTCGTTCTATGTGTGCCAAAGGTACATAGAGTCATGAAACACAATCACTGGGATAAAAGTCTTGGCTAATAGGCTGGCATCAGAATCTTGCCTTTGGTTCACATCAGCTGATTGATACCCCTGGTGTCTCTCTTTGCAGTTAGCAGGGTAATTACAGTAACATAACTTTTTGCTAAAATAGAGTTTCTGAACATACATTGTGTACAGCAGCAGGGAAAAGCTGATGCTGTGGAAAACAACAGCTTTTGTAAAACTGTATTTTCTGTGGAAAAAAGAAACAAACATTTCAATGGACAATAGTTAATAGTACAATCCTACCAGGTCATTCCTTGCTTTCCTATCTCCAAGTAGTAGCTCCATAGGAAAAAAAAAATAATATTCTTTGAAGTACAAAAAACCAAAATACAACATTTTACTTTCTTTTCACCTCCAATTCAGCTGTAAGGCCAGGAATCAGAGGGCAGGGTCTTCAGTGCCACGTTAAAGTGCAGAGAAAGCAGTGGTAGGTCAGCAGAGAATAGGCCCCAGGGTTCTCCACTGGGGACAGACATTCCCCAGTCTGAGTTTCCTTTAGTATGCAGCACCACTCACACTCTGATATTTCATCATGTCAGTGGTGCTTTCACCAGGTGTTTTGGAGGCTTTAGTAATAAAAACATAGGCAACTGCTGAATCAAGTGAAAATTCATCACAATCCTTTTAGATAAGATGCTGTAGGACCCTTGACACAAGTCTTTCAGTGATAAATTTCTATTGTGTATTAAATAAAATTACTTAGAATCATATCCCAATTTTTAATTTCAGGCAGCTGTGTGGATCATCAACATTCCTAAAGGATCTGAGGTAAATTCAATTACTGAGAAATGTTTCACCTGATATAGAAAAGTTGAGTGGTGTGCATTACATTATTAGATGTTTGTTTATTGATTTCTGAGGGGTTATCCTATTATAGTTTTTTAATCCTTCTAAAGACTGCCTCAGGTTTTTGAGAAGCACTTTGGATCTGAACAGCCATGCTAAAGGAGCGATTTATTTGGTCTTAGTATGTGAGAAAAAAAAATACCAGCATTTAAAATTTGTCACCAGTTGGAAGCTGAGATTTAAATTTGAGAAGGGTCAAATCTAGCTTAAGTATTTTAGGTGTGCTTCTCAATAGAAAAGTGTGAACAAGCAGAAAAATTCTGACATAGGTCATGGATGGAATAGAAAATACTGCTGTGCAAATATTAAGAGAGAAATGTGCTGGAAGCTAAGATGGAAACTTTCTGAACTCTGATGCTTACTGAAGCATAAACTGGATTTCAGTGGTATCTTCCATTAATTGTTGCCTGTATGATAATTCTGTGTGGACCAGTAATTTTGATATAATGTAATACCACTGGTCTTAGCCACTCATACAGTCTCTTTTCTTGCGGCTGTTTCAAAGTATAACTTTACATACTAGAGATCAGGCAAAAATGATTTCTCCAGTCCCATATGTCTGAATACAAACTTAAGACTGAGTCACAAGCAGTTAAAGGTAAAATACAAGTCCTGAAATCTCAGAAGGAAACTTGTGCTTCACAGATTCATAAATACATTCTGGTTCTGCCAAGTAATGTAGTGCTAGTGCTTGTCACTGGGTGATAAAATAAATATGTGATCTGTTTTGTTTGGTTTTGGTTTGGTTATGGTTTATTTATTTGTTTGGGGTTTTTAAGAGTTCTTTTTAGACTTGTTTGTGAACCTCCAAAGCAGGCTATAGTTGGTTGTGGGAATATTTGGTGGAGACTGCAGACTAAAGTGAGATAGTTTTCCCAGTGGAAATGTTGATTACTCATTTTTCTTGTTTTCCTTCCTCGGAACTCTCTCCAAGGTTATGTATTTTAGGATCAGAAGTGTAATTGTATCCTCAGAGCATATCAGTTCAGTTTATGTAGGGAGCATCATGGCATGTGTCATATGAATTCACTGGTCAAATGCTATCTAATGCTGGTCTGCTTTAGTTCAGATTATCAGTAGTTTGCAAGTATAAGACCATGATCTTTGTTGTCATTCAAAGCATATCTAAACCAGAGATCACCAAACCTTTTTCTCAGTTATCCTGCTGTGGACCACGTAGGCTCCTCACTGGCAGAAACAAAAAGTACTCCCATTTGTTGAGTTTGTTGTTTTGCAGAAATTAGTAGTGCCGTGTTTTAAGTTACCGAACAACAGGAAAATAACCAGTCATATTCTGTTTACAGAAGCACATTTACTAGGATAAAACTGAGAGCTCAGCCTTGTAACCACAGCTTAGCATCTAACATTGAGAAATCAGGATAAGTTTTAATAAGGTCTTTAATGAAATTGAAGGTGTATATTAACAGAATGTCACAGCTTCTGGAAGTACCACAGCTGTACATATTTTCAATATAAAGTATTATTGGCTTAGAATAATACAACTGAAGTATAAGGAGGAAAGATATTCTACTGAAAAATCTATTTTTAGCTTCAAAGAATCTTAAAAGTAGAAACTTTAAACAGAAGAGGTAGAAAACATTAGTCACTGATGATGTTCTCAAGAGCCCTTAGAATTCAGTGGGAATTTCTGGACTGAATGCAATCAACTGCAGCAAATGTGAAATCTTGGTATGAAAATGCCCCCCATATGCAAAGAGATATGATGTCTGATGGTTGTGCATGGCAGAAAAATACTTTCTCTGGGGATTCTGAAAAACATTACTTTTTCCAAAAACAGATGTAAAAAACATTGCATGCTATGATTTACACCTATTTATCAGGGTCCAGGCTTTTAATTGCAGCCAAGTGATTCAATTAAGAGTGAGGAATTCTAAAGTGTGTTCACACATTTCTCTAAAATCTGTTAATTTTCACATAACTGAAAAAATACCTAAGTTTAAATTACTTTTATGTATTCAGGCAGCCTCCTGAACTGCATTGTCATTGTGGGCAAGTTCCTGCAGCTTGTAGCTGTTATTGAACCAGGTTGCTCTTTATTTCAGTTCACATTGTGTTAGTATTTAATCTCTAGAACTGGTTCAAACCTACATATTTTCATGTATCTAGTAGTGAAATCTCCAGTTAAGCAAAGGGGCTGAAATAACCAATATTTACATTGACAGAGGAATGCAGGAAAGTTTCCTTCCTGTAATATTTGGCTGTAGTGACTTTTATTAACCTTTTACTTCCCTGTTGTAGCCAGGTGACACTGGTTATTCACTGCACAATCTAAATCAAACAGCAGCTGGTTGGCTCCCACATTTTTCTGTATAAGGATTTCAAAACTCGTCCTCGTGTATCACTTTCCATATGTTTCACGCTGAATTTTAAGCAGAGGAATGTCTCTCAACCTAGATACTTCCAGTCATGCCTTCCTGGTATAAAATATCCTGGTTAATAATTTAATCATGAATATACTTTTTCTAGATCGTTGGCATCTGCTGTTGCTGTTCAAAATTCTTTAGGCAAAAAACCAAAAACAAACCCCAAACCAACCACCCAACCAAAAAAAAAAACCAAAAAACAACCAAACCCAAAAACAAACCAAAAAAACCCAAAAAAACCAAAAAACAAACAAACAAAAAAAACATAAAAAGGAGGGTTTTGTGGGGAAAAAAAATATTTGCCCTTATTTAAAAAAAATCTGTCAGAAGCAAGACCATAGCAGCAGCATAAAATATCTAGGTGTATACAAGGGCAACAGGCATTCTCTCTTTTTTTTTTTTTCCTTAAAAAATGACATTTTTAGTGTTTACAGGTTAATCTTGCCCTGATTAGCCATATATCTTAGTGAACTCATTGAACACACCCATTAAGATCTCATTTATCAAGATTACAGCTGAAAGCTTAGAAAATGGAGGATTTTAATAAAGTCAGCAGCAAAAGGCCAGAAGTGTCTCCCTGCTCCCCAGGCAGTGGGTTAGTGGCCTGTGCTGTACAGCTGAGAGGGGCA
This sequence comes from Horornis vulcanius, assembly GCA_013401035.1. NCBI lineage: Eukaryota > Metazoa > Chordata > Aves > Passeriformes > Scotocercidae > Horornis > Horornis vulcanius. Next base: position 40,508 of record VZUA01099071.1, on the reverse strand, counting down.
AACAGCTGTTCCCTGTTTGTGCAGCGTGAACATACTCGAACCTGCTCCTAAACCCACAGCTTCAGCTTTTGCATTTCAGCAGAATGTGTCGTTTAGCTGTGGCTGGTATTTTCTCATGGTTTTTGTGGGCTTTCAAGGCTATTCAGCATGAGAGGAAGTAAATGATGAAGCTTTTCCTAGAAGGGTGTTCCTTTTTCCCAGGGTTACCTGTGTCAAGTAGCAGATTAATTTGAAGAGGCAGTGGAGCCGTAGCGGCTAATTTGCACAATCATGAGTGAACACTTTGATTGTTTCTTGCTCTGTTGGAAAGGAATCTAAAGATCACCTGGTTCCAAGCTGTGGGCAGGGACACCTGCCACTGGACCAGATTGCTCAGAGCCCCATCCATCCTGGCCTTGGACACTTCCAGGGATGGGGCAGCCACAGCTCCTCTGGGCAACCTGTGCCAGGGCCTCACCACTCTCACCACTCTCAATGAACTCCTTCCTAATATCAAATCTAAATCCATCCTCCTTCAGTTTGAAGCCATTTCCCCCTGTGCTATCACCACAAGTTTTGTAAAACCATCCATCACTCCTGTGGGCTCCCTTCAGGCACAGGAAGGTGCTTTAAGGTCTCTCCAAAGCCTTGTCTTTTCTTTGTCAGGCTGCACAACCTGATAAACATCCTTTCCTCATAGGAGAGAAGCTCCAGATGCTGGGAGGGCTGGGACTGTGCAGAAGGTTCAGGGGGATCTTGTCCATGTATTTAAATATCTGGAACAAGGTACAAAGACAACAGCATCAGGTTCTTTTCAGTGATTCCCAGAGGCAGGCCAAGAGGCAGTGAGCACAAAGTGAGGCACAGGAGCTTCCCCTTCAACAGAGTAGAAGCTTTTTTATTGTGAGGGTGGCATGGCAATGGCACGGGTTGCCCATTGAAATTATGGAGTTGCCATTTTTGGAGATATTAAAAATTCTTCTGGGCACAGTGCTGGGGAGTCTGCTCTAGACAGACTGACTGGTTAGAGCCCTTTTATTGTTAAATTTTGGAAGTTGGAGGTTGCTTTCGCACAACACGTCCCACATAATAAAATAAGGTAAATATAGCTTTTTCTTGTTTTTGCACTTCTAGAATGGACTTTTCTGGTTTTATTTTTTCTTAGCTATTAAATTGAAACTATTATAGTTGATCTGTCTCTCAGTCTATGAAATTTCAGAAATGAAGATCATTCAGCTTCAGGTCTCTTACATCAGCAGAGACAATGGCAGTACAATACTATCTCCTCTCAGGCTTGAACATGATTCCTGAGCTTGATCTGTAGCTCGCTGAAGATAAATGGAGAATGCCTACTGAGTTTATTCAGTCCTGAATGGGAATCTGAATTAAATTCAATGCACAGAGAAAGATAACTTTTTTTTTTTTTTTTAATCTGCAGGCATTGAAATTCATCTAACAGCTTTTCCCACTGAGTAAAAGTCACGTTTCATTCAGCAGCTTTTAGGTGCATAGCCTTAAAAAAAAAAGATTTCTTTTATCATCACCGGTTAAATTACTTAGCTTATGATGCTTCTGGATGTGAATGGAGAGAGTCTAGTTGTTAACTTTCTCACAGTATTTAACAAAAATTTAACATGTAATCCATGTGTGAGAACCTAGACTGTTTATTTTTTTTTACCTGAGTCACTTCTGAGTAATTTGTAAGAAGTGATAAACACTGAAGTTAGAATCTGTAAAATACCGTGGCGTAAAACCGCCAAGCTCCTCATTACGAAGAAGCTCAGCCTTATATTTTTGATACATGTCTAAGTGCTATAATGATTTCAGTCTACATTTGAAAATGCCTAGAAGACTTTATCAGCACCTTATCTATTTCAGTGCATCCTATGTTTTGCTTAAATATGTCTGCCCCAGTTGATACTCTGCCTAAAGACCAATAGAGTAGTTTTTCATTTGGAACAAGTTCTAAAATTTAAATCAGGAAAAGACCTCTTCTGCATTTTCTGTCAACTTTAGAGAAAGTCTGTAGAAGAAATTACATAACCTAGATTCACAGTTACAAAAGGATTAATAGTAATATTCTGTATTCAAGGGGACAAGGGAGATTGGTGTTATATAATATTTCAAAGCTGCTGAACAAAGCAACTTGATAATGGAGGTAATATGAAGTGAAATATCCAAGATTTAAAGAAACTGATGGAATGGTGCTGTTAAAGTCACCAGGAAGGCTGCATCTCTGGAGATAGCCTTAGAAAGGAACTAGGCCATCAAACTGAAGCTCTCAGCTTCATCTTTAATAGATAAGAAGCTCGTTTTGCAAAAATCAGTGTAGCCCAGTTAAACTGGGGCTCTGGTAATTATAGTGGCTGAAGTTCCCTCTGTTAGGGTTCTCTTCCATGCTTTCTCCTATTTGTGCTTGTGCTGCCCTGCTCTCCTGTCCTTCTGCCTTTATCTTTCCACCCTCTAAAACAACACCTGAATTGACTGGACAGACATGGCACCCAAGAAAGCCCAGTAAGGGGCATTATGGTCATATTTGATACCTAGAACAATAACAGCTAAGATGTGTGGAGGAACTGTCAAGAGCAGTTTTTGTAAAGGTTTTTTTAAACTGTTTTTTCAAACAGCTCTTGGTAATAGATTTATGTGTAGCCTATGGGATCTGGGTTTTTAAGCCTAGTGTGGTCAGGAAGCGCTGATGAAATTTTGGGACCCACCTACCATTCTAAAAACTCTTCAGGTCCTTACAAAAGCGGGACTGGGTGTCATAACACTTACTGAGCCCAGAAGAACAAAAAAAAAAACAGAGCAGAGAATGTAGAAAAATTACCAGGGAAGATCAATGCAAAAGTGAAATACTGAAAATCAAAGATAGAAAATATGTGGAAAAGCCCCCCGAGAAGGAACAGGCATACTGCTTCTGTTGCTGCCTTTTCCAATAAAAAAGAATAATAACCAATTTTTACTTGATTTACACCTGACAAGATGACAAAAGAGCACTTGGAATGACCATGACAAGAGCCTATGTGCCCCAAACCCTTACTAATTCACATATTGATTTTTTTAGGAAAAAAATTTATCTAGCCTTTCATATGTCTGGTAAATGTAAATCAGTGACTTGAATTAGCAGCTGCTTACTCTTATATGCATACAGAGATGTGATAGCCTTAACTAGAGGGATTTGCAGCCTTATTACTTTTTATCTCTTTTGGAAAAGTTTAAATTGGGTGTTGAAACTGCAATGAACCTTATTAAATACCTTCTCTATTCCCACTGGTTGCCTTAAGTGCACAGTAGCTCTTTTGTGTTGCTGAAAGAGGGATGAAAGATTTAGAAGCTCAAACCTGTCCAAAAGGCAGCAGGCACATGCAGATCTGGAGAGGGTGCTTTCTCATTTGTAACAATGCCAACGCTTTATTGTGATGCCTTGGAAGCATCTCTAGGTATTGATTCTGCAAAAGGTTGGCACAGATTCAGCCCCAGTGAAAGCAACAGAGTCAGCTTATCCAGCTTGCTTTTGAGGACTTCAGCCATCTATCAAGTGAGCAGGTTTTTCATATCTGGATGAATAATTCTTGTACAGCAAACTGTACAGCAACGCTTAGCTTAATCCCATAGCTGCTAATCTAATATATATTTCACAGTTAGCACCTTTTTTTTTTTTTTCCCCCCTCCTTCAAAAAGGATGTTCAGTAACTTCTTGATTTGGGATTCAGGTTTCAGCTTGAAACAACTGATTTTTATTACCAGAGAGGCAATTCATTATCAGTCACATGCCCCCTCCCATTGCTCCTGTGGATCTTTTCCCTCCTCCGGCTCATGCTACATAACCTCCTTTCCCTCACACGTCACAGGCACTTCAATCCTTTTCCTTTGCTGCTCCATGCCCCACAATAATCTCCTGCTAACGCACCAGCTCTCAGTAAGAGAATAAGCCCTGCCACCCCCAACCTCAAGCAGCTTTCTGAATAATACCACATGATGGGAGATTACACGCTTAAAATATAGTTCAGTCTTAGCGTTTTCTTGCTCGTTGTAATTCAAGCCCTTCCTTGTGAGTTGTGACACTTCCCAAATCCCCGCCTTGGGTTTATAACCCCTTGGCCTGTTTTTTGGGATGATCTGACTCCACGATGGACTTCTCACAAGTCTCCAGGTTGCTGGGAGGCACATGCCTCCTGATGAGCCCTCAGCTGCCGTGGATGGCACCTTACCACGTCCCTCAGCTAAGATACAGCCTTCAAGATAAGGCTGTGCCTTGGTGCAGCGCTTAGAGCCCCCCAAAATTGCAAAACAATGAGCATTTAGCAGTCCTCCAGTCCTGGTTACTCACCTTTTTGTTTACCTCTGGAAAGTTGTGTGTGTGCATCTGTGTGTTCATGTGTGTCTAGGTGGGAAATTCACAGGGATTTCAGTAAATATGGAAAATGTAAATCTTTGCACAATGTGTCTGGAAATACAGCAAGCAGGTTGATATATGTGAATATCTTAGTATACACTGAGAATCCCTGAATAGCTGTGTCACATAAACTCTAAGTTTATGTGTGCAAGTACTGGGATAGATAGGTGCTGTTTTATAAATTCTTTTAGTACTGAAACAACTTCAGAAATTGGATAAAATGCTTGTTTTCATCTCCTACCATTTTTAAACTGTATCTTTTCCTTGGACTTCAAAGCCTGGCAAGCAGATACTTTAGGCTGCAGAATAGTGTTGTAAAACTTTGATTCATCATACAGTCAGAGATCCATAAAACACTATTTTCTTCTTCTGCAAAGAATCTCTTTTTT
>VZUA01099069.1:0-18860 GCA_013401035.1 Horornis vulcanius | reverse complement strand
GCCCCGCCGCGCCGGAGGGGCTCGGCGCCCCGGGCCCGCGGGGAGCCGCCGTGCCGCCCCTCCCGCCCCGCCGGGGATGCGGTGGGGCAGCTCGGTTATCGCCTTCGGGAACACCGGCCCGCTCCTTGAGGAGAAACGGCTTCTACGACATGAGCGCTTTGATATTCAACTACGATTTTTGGTGACACTGCACCTTTGGATTATATTCTTCTGGCAGTCGTTCAGAAGCCCTGCAGTCAGCAGTGATGCGCAGCGTGACTCTCATATGCTCTTTAATCAGACATTTTTCTAATCTTTTTAGTCTTGTGTGTTAGTATCTCATCAGCTTCTGCCTGGACACAGTTACTGTCCTGTGCATCTTGATGGCAAAGCCTGCGAATTGAGATGTGGAAATAGTTATTTTCACCCCTAGCAATGCATTGTTTTCATTGCTCTGCCTTGAGCTAGTGCATAAATCTGAAAAACATGACAGACAACAGGTCTTTAAAGGCAGAAGGGATGACAGAGGTCACTGGAATTGAGCAGGGCGGTACAACATGGCAAACTCCAAATGCTACTTTCAAAATGCTTGCACAGTCAGGGAATGTTAGTGGGAAAGCCACGCCATCTAGATCCTTGAGCCACTTAGTGAAATACTCCAGAACTGTCCCTGGTCTAGCACTCTGCAAGGACGGAAAGGGAACAGACTTTTTGTTTTGACATGAATAGGTCACCTTATTTGTAGAGTTCTCCCACCCAGGAGTGGTGGGACAGCACGGTGACCGTGCATCAGGACAAATCAAACCGGACAGTCCCTTCAACAGAGACTGCTTGCCTGTGTTTGGGAGTATGTTTGTGTGGAGAGATTGAGTGTGAGAGGTGAGGAGCATGCCTGCACCCCCTTAAGAATACTGAATTCATTAGTGATACAGCACACCTTGGTGTACACACTTGGTTTTGTATCTCATACAGGAATATCTCTTTGAACTATCCCAAAGGGATGAAATTTACCATTCTGGTCAAGAGAGCTGTGGTACTGCAGAGTTGTTTCCAGGCACCCAATGGACCTTCTCTGTGCAAGGAGTTATTTTAGAAATGTGTTCTTGATTTCTCTCTCTCTGTTGACTCTGTTGATATTCTTATGGAATTAAAATGTCTCGTAAAGTGTGGATCAGAATACTTGTTTTTTCTTTTTTTCTTTTTTCTTTTTTTCTTTTTTTCTTTTTTTCTTTTTTTCTTTTTTTCTTTTTTTTTAATTCCAACATCATCTGCCCTTGAATTCTCTTTAGTGAGTGGTTGAATCCTTTGGTCAGAAGCTGATCCAAAAATGTGGGTGTGCTGTTGTCTTGGAACTGTGTTGCAGTGGAAAGCTCAAGGCCCCTTTTAATTCCTGAGGAGGGCCTAGCTCTGAGTTGTTCCAGGGTAGGAAACCTGCTGGGTGCTCAAGAGAGACTCTGCTGTCTCCCCTCTCTGCTGGCTTTTTCCTCAAGTAATGGCAACATGCTGCTTGAATAGCATTCAGTATCTCATCCTTGATTAGGTAACATAAATAATGGATTTAAGGTCAAAGAATGCCGAGGTAAAAAGAGCAAACACAAAGTCAGACAAGTGCAGGGATGATCCTGCAGTAGGGACTTGCTGAGTGATGAAGGCCAGTGAGATTGAGTCTGTGCTTCACACTCGCACCACAGGCTGTTCTTGTCCTCTTTAGAGATATATGTAGGCACAGAAAGAGTGAGTTTCACATCTTTTTTAACTGGTAAGCAGAGATTGTCATTCAGGGCAGCTGCTTAAAGTACCAGAGCTTCCAGTGTAGTATCAGCTCTTATGATGTTGGCACAGATATTTTGCTGGCAGGCAGGGTCAGGGATGAATTTTCAGCACATGGCTGCTGCTCTGTGTGTGCATGTGTGAGCCCTGGAGCAGAGGCAGCTCTCTTGCCCTCTCCCACTGGATGCCCCCATCCCAGCTTGCCTGTGTTGTTCAGGTGGCTGTGTTGCTGTGTGTAACTTGCAGCAATGGTTGGTAAAGTTATGTTAATGACTAGATGGGCAGTGTTGCAAAGTTGTCAGCATTTCTTTAGGTGCTATCTGAGAATGGCAGAACAGACTTATTTCCAGCTGGGAGTGGTGCGAGTGGGGCTCTCTGCTCTATGCTCCAGTGTGTCCAGCCTTCCTAGTGTGTTATCCCTTCAAATCTGGGTTCTTTGCATACCAACATAAAAAATAGCACCCACTATCCCAACCACATATTGAAATAGCTGAAAGGAACTCTTATTTTTCTAAGCTAAATTACTTTTTTTGGAAACCATCAATACAGATTTTTTGAAGAAGTCATGCCACTCCTGTGAAAGCCCTATAGCTTTGATTCATCCAGATGTGTTTCTAAGTTTGATGGCTGTATAGCCAACCTTGGAGTTGGATGTGGTTGTAGAAATTTGGATTTAAGTGAAATTAGAGGGCTCAAGCACACTCACAAACTAATTGTGAGCAGTGAGCCCAAACCATGTCCACTGGAAACTTTGTATTCCTGTGCCAAGTGATACTGCAAATTCATACTCTGCTTGAGGGCATTAGCTTTAATTTTGGGGTGAAGCAGTTTAAATCTGTCCCATGAGTTGTGTCTCAGGCATTCTTACTAAGAACATTATGCTTTTGAGCCTTGTCCTATGGGATACATATCACTAGCAGGTTGGTGGTCTTGCTGTAAGTTCATTTATGAAAGTTTTGGTTCTTTGACTTTGCAAACAAACTTAAGAGAATCTTGGTGTGGTTCCTGGATCATTGTAGCCCCACTGAGCGATGCTTGGATGTTGCTGATCCATCTCAGCATTTCAGTAACTGTTGACCAACAACAGATATTTTACCTACTTCTGCTGACCCATAAAAATTGATAGGGACAATCTAGGCCATGTACTGGCTTTTGTTAAGTGTAATTTGATTTCTGTGGAAATTAAGAACAAGGGAGAATGCTCTGCCTAGAATTGGAACTCATCTGACTACTCTGCTGAAACTGCCATGTTTTGTGTTGCAAGTCACCTTTGTGAGTTTCAGGGTGTGAAACCAAGTCCCAACACATGCTCTTCTCACCTGTACACAAAAATCAACAAAACAGATCAGACACTGTGTTTATGCTGTCTCTTTGAAAATCAGAGTGAAGAGGTGACATTCTTGTTCTCCGTTTCCATCTATTTTTCCCTGGGATTGAGTTGTTTCTCTTTCATGCTGTGCTTTCCTAGAGCATGCTGCTTTGCCCTCTCGGGATTTCTGTTTCTCTTTTGTATGGCTGTGTACAGTGCACTGATTTATTTACTTATCCATTCAGTCAGACATTCATTTATTTTCATTCTTGCTGCTACCAATGTGCTCCTCCCTTTCCATTATCTTTGAGATGAGGGAAGCTAGCTCCAGCTAGGTTGGTCCTAACAGAGGGTCTAATCCAATTTCAGTTCTAGTGAATGGAAATGTTCCTTTGAATAGAGAGGAATCAGTAAACAGTTTTCACTGAAGATCATGGCCTGGGCAAGCTGATCTCAGTAGCTGACCTTGAAATGGTTCAGTTTGAGGGTTTATGAGCAATAAATTGAGTTAGAGAAGTGTCAGAGGAAACTGCAGAGAACAAAAGCTGCTTGTGCTGTCTCCAGCATTGCAAGTGGCCCTTTCTTGGTTTCCCGTGGCTGTCTGCAGCAGCTGCTCTGGGGGTGAAGCCAGGGGTATTACAATGCTTGGTCTCCTCCTTTGGCTGTGCTGGGTCCTTGCAAGCAAAAATAGCAAAGGGCAGATTCTGACCAAGTAATGGCTCTGCTTGGGTATGTTAGTGCTACTTGGGGAGGGAAATACAGCAAAAAGCAACCTGAGCATAAGAGAGAAAGTGTAACTATTTCAAAATTGCTGTGCCTAATAGTGGGCTTTTCTTGGGATTTAAAAAAGGCTGCTGTAATTATGTAGTCCTGCGTATTGCTGTGCAGACTGTTTTAAAGTAGGTTCTTTCACCCAGTGTGCAAGAGGCCAATCCACACATAGAGTTGAGATATTTGACTTTAAGTAAGTCAAGTACAGTTACAGTTCTGCACAGAAAGAGGTGCTGGGTGGCAAATCCACAAAGCCAGCACCAAAACTGCCAAAACCTCTCACTAGTTACATAGTTTAGCAAACAAAGGCATTAGTGTTCATTGGCTACAAGTTACCTAGTTCCCTTATTAGTTAGTCTTCTGTCTTCTGTTGGTTAATGATTCTCTTGCTTCTCATGCTGATTGCATGCTCAGTCTTTCTCCTCTTTTGGGCTGGTGATTTCCTGGGTTGGTGGCTGTGTGCTGGTTGTCAGGATCTGCCCCTGCTGGAATTACCTTTTACCCAGTCAGAACTGATACAGCACAGTTGCTTGGGTTGGCTTTATTAGTTTCTTCCTTGTCTGGGAGTTCTGTCACATGTCCTTGTGGCCCCTAAATTCTACGTTCTGAGTGTCCAGTGTCAGTGTCCTTCTTCCCAAGCTTTGTTAACCTCCCAGCAGGTTGGAGATCCTAAACTGTAAGGAGGCAATTCTACCAACAAATACTTTGTCTTTCAAATATCTGGACATCACTTAGAGCTTGTTAGCTGCTGTTTCACGGATTGAATATCCTTTCCTGTTGATTAGGCTTGAAAGTATACAAAGATCAAACATCAGAATATCCTTGGGTATTTTTTTACATGTTCCACAATTTACAACAAAAGTATTGCACATGATCTGAGTGTTCTGTAAGCATTAAATGTCTGGGTAGGTCACTGCTTAGTCCTTCCAGAGCTCTGGTGCCCGTCAGTGCAGAGATGGGAGTTGTTCAGGCACAGCTTGGGCCTCCTGCTCTGCTTGGAGTTGCACAGTTGAGAGCAGAGAGGCTCTTGCAGAATCAAACGTGAACTGTCAAGGAGTTGCACCTGAGCGTGGCAGTGAGCCTTCCCAGGATGCTTCATAACTGTGCTCTGCTTCTTCTTAAAACCTAACCCAGCAGAGGAACAGGGAATATTTCAGTTGCTTCTCTTCTTGGGGGCCCTGCTGTGTCATTGGAATAAACATGATGGCAGCTCTGCCTGTGGCAAGTCACGATGGTGTGCACCCATTTTATGCCTGTTGCCTTTAAACTGAAGGTGCTGGGGAAATAATTACCCAACAGTCCAAAAATACTTGGTTTAACCGAACTTTGACGTTTTATTATGTTATTGTAAAAAAACCCTGTTCTCTGTAGCCAGATGTCAGCCACAGCAGCTGAAGAAACTGAGAAAGCTCTTAGCTTTCCAACAGCAGTTTTGTGACATGTCAGCAATCTGTTGGTAGAATAAACTGAGGCTGGGGAAGCAAGGCATGCCATGGTTTGACTTGGAGCCCACTCTGCATCAGAGCTGCTCCCCTGGATGCTGAGTGTGTCTGGAGGAGGAAGATGCCACCCTGGTGGGGTCAAAGAGATACCAAGCTGTTCATGAAAGCTTCTTACAGCCCACAAATTGCTTCTGGGAGGGTGCATCCTGTAGTCCTAATGGAACTGAAATGGAGCTGAAAGTGTAGAATCGTTTGGAGGTACTTGTGTGCAGGGGTGATAATAGCTTTATATTTGAAAATGCTCTTCTTTATTTTTTTTTTCTGTAGACCTAATCTTGAAAATTTTGTGAGTTCTTTGTTACATGTAAAAAACTGTGAAGATTCTACTTATCATAATTGGTCTTGTTTCTTCAATTCTTTGAGTATCATGTTAAAATATTTACCTGGTAATATTAGTGGATTATGTGGGATCCCTCCCAAATTGTCACCAGCAGTGCTTGCAAAATAATAATGTCTGTACATGGAACTGCCACTGGTTATTTGCAGTCTGTTTCTTCTGCAGGGATTTTATAGCATGTGCCAGATGGGTTAAGTAATGGATTACTCTTATTTTTTAGATAAATAAATGATCAGATAAAGTGCTGCTGAGCTCCTGCTATGTCAGAAAATGTGTGTAATGAGCACCATGATTATCTTTGGTTGAGCCAGAGAGCTCTGGGTTGAGTTGTAAGGGATAGAAAGATGTTCCCAACTCTTAGGGTTTGCTTGTGGGACCTTGGGGAGTTTAATTCTCTCTATGTGTTCTAATAACAAAGTAGTTTGTCTCTGTCTTTATGAGACTCATTGCCTATTCTGTATTGAACTGAAGAAAGCATTTTTGTTATTGAAATGTGCTCACAGAGCCAGCTGAATTGGAGGAAGTCACACAAATGTCCAGTATCACATGGCTGCACTGTTTCTGCATGGTCTATTTTTAGTAGGATTTTTAAAAAGCGAGAAGCGACAGTGAGGTTAACCAGTGGTGGTTTCTGCTGTCAGGAGAGGCAGTGTGCAGCTGGCAAGCCTGCTGTGGCTCTGTGCCTGGATTAGCCTCTGCAGCAGACCTCGAGGAGCTTGGGGTAGCCTGTGGGGACGTTCACAGAATGACAGAATGGGTCAGGTTGGAAGGGACCACAGTGGGTCATCTGAGCCAACCTCCCTGCTTAAGTAGCGCCGTCCCAGAGCACGAGGCACCAGGCTGTGTCCAAGTAGTTCTGAATATCTGATGTGAGGGAGACTCCACACCCTCTCTGGGCAGCCTGTTCCGGTGCTCAGTCACTGCCCAGTAAAGAAGTTCTTCCTCATATTAGGATGGAACTTCAGAGCATCAGTTTCTTCCTGTGGGCTCTTGTTGTATTGCTCAGCACCACCAAGAAGAGCCTGGTCCATCCTCTTGGCACCCCTCCTTTAGATGTTTATACACAATAATGTATAATTATAATCATAATCATACAGTAATTTATACACATTCATTGAATTTGGGTTTCATTCCTTGACAGCACAAAGTAAAGTATACACAAAGCAAATATTTAATTATTGAAGTTTTGCTGTCTTTGACAGCTGCATACATGAGCACATGTACAGATGATGCTGATTTGAAAGGCGTCTTGGCTAGAGGGGAGATGATGGACCCAGTTCTGCTGATAAAAGCGATTCAGGGATTTGTTTTATGCCCCTTGATTAAAGTCACCTTAGCCTGCTGTATGTATGAAGTTAGGGATGAACAGAATCTGAGCTCCTTTGCTTGGCTGGGTTTTCTTTCGCCTGCTGGAAGGTGCAGAGGTTATGTCTGATCTAATTTTGTGCTCACTGTAGTGGAGCAGTGTTTACTACTGCCTGTATCGTGCTTGACTCTGATAGTGAGTGTTTGAACAGTTGGGCCCAGGGCCAAGGAACAGCGTTAGGGCAAGGCTATTGTTCCTGATGCTTCATTAGCAAGCTACTCGAATGAGTTGAAGCAGCAGAATGTACCTTCTGTCTGTCTTTGCTGCTGAAATAGCAAGGAAGAACTTCCTATCTATCCTTAATACTAGGTGGTTGTTGTTACAGGAAAATACGGTGTTATGGTCAGAAATAAACCCACGGTTCTTGGAAATTTACATCATTTCTGTGACATTGACTTTTTCATCACACTGTGTCTTTCTGCTTATTTCCGTGGACCATAACCACTCAAGATATGCTAGAACAGGGATGATGTCTCTAAGGGTTTGGCTGGTTCAAATTGGTATCGAAACTTTTAAGTGGAAATGCATTAGGCATGAAATTAAACCTGTTATCTAAAAGTCATGGGAGACAGAGGAAATTCAAACAATTTTGAATTCACTGGCTCTGTGTACAGTAACTTCCTGGATCCACGATGCAGGGCTGTGTGATTGGGTTGCTAAGGCCTTGTTTGCCAACACCAGTGGCAGGGCTTTTGGTGACTCCTGGCAGAGAACAGTGCTACATGCCTGTGTCTGTGCCACCCTTTGCCTAGCACTGCATCATTTCCTCCTTGTTCTCAGTGTTCCTTGGCTTTGCATAACCCTGGGTTTGCTTAAGCCTGATACTGCAAAGATTTCTCTTTATCCTGTGTGAGTAATCACACATTGCTTAATTTTATGCTTTGAAATTGAGCACATAAATCTGAAAGATCAAACCCTTTATTCTCTATTTCTTCTTATGGCAGGGAAATAACTTTGCTGTCCTGTAGCTATTAGGAATGATTTGTGGAGGAAAACAAAATAAAACGTCCTAAGGATGTCTCTTGTCAAATTCTCTGAGGAAAGCTCAGTGTATGCAGCATTGCCAAAAGTTAGGACCTGTCTGCTTCAAGCCAAGTTTTAATGTTTAATAACCAGAGTGTATTTTCAGCAGAAGCTTCCACTTTCAGGACCTTGCCATCTCATGGTGCCACTCATCTTTTAGCACAGTCCATGTTTGCAATTTGCTCCAGGCAGCAGCCTAATGTGAAACACTGTGAGATGGTTAATCTGGACTGCCCAGCACTGCACAGACATGAAAAACAGAGTTATCGAGCTGAGATCTTGGTGATTTTGGGATCTTCCTGGTCATCCAGGTCATAATCTGGGCCTTTTCTGTCACAGTACAGCACGCTTGCTTCCTGCTTGCAGCTAGTTGCAGTATTTAGTAGTTTGTTTCTATGTGTTAGTCTGTTTATATACAAATAAAATAGAAAGAAGAAATCAATTCTGTTAAAACAGTTCGTGTGGGCTCTGTTTGGGTTTTTTTTGTTGTTGTTTTTGAGTTTTGTTTTTTTTTTTTAAGAGGCTAAGTCGTTCGTGTGGTTACATTAGAGAGTGCCTTTCTTGCTGAGTTGTGGCTATTAAGGGGCTGGAAGGTAAGCACAGGAAACCTTAGGCACTGCTAATGAAGTTTAAAGACTTCACTCTGGCTGAATGTCTGTGAAATGCAGATACTGACCCAACTTTTAATGTGAGTATCTGCAAATTTTAATGTAAATTTTGAAGAAGGTGCAAATGGATTACTTACAGGAGCAGAGATCTTGTGATTCACACCTTCTGTTCTCTTTAGTGGCATGGATTTAGTTTCTTTGGCCTGTTAGTCAGGAACAATAGCAAGATCTTTCCCTGAATAATAATGCTATGCAGGTACTCAAGGCTGGAGTAAAACTTCTTAGAATGTTGAGGGAAAAGAAGGTACAAACATAATACCAAAAAACAAGAATGAATGAGAAGTCACCATGATCATGAATGGTTTGAGGAACCAGTATAAAGGTGAAACTGGAGGAGAGTCAGTCAGGAATGCAGAATGCCGCTGTGTTTTTGTGTCTGTTAGCTCCATGCTGTTTGGTGAAAGTTGTGGCTACTTTCTGAACATCTTTAAAGCTGCTGCATTTCCCTCACTGCTCATTAAGTTTCCTTTTTTGCCTTTGAACCCAGCTTCAGGTGTGGCTCCAGGTAGGTAAGGCTGTTAGGGTAATGCACATTGCCCCTGGCAGTGAGCAGATGTGGCTTGTTGAGTTTATTTAGCTCTTAGGAGGCAGTGGGGAGGGTTGAGAGCAGACTCTTCCACGCTGCTTACTCAGTGGTCTGATGAGATCCCTCGCTTTAAGATCAAGTGTAAGGGCTGAAGCAGCATTGCTTTGAAGAGCTCTCATTCTGTGTTTATAGCAGCTACCACAGGGTAAGTATGGCATGTGATTTGTCATGTTGTTTTCCAAGGCTACTCTATGGGTAGATGTAAACTGCATGTTTCTAGTTTGACAGTGCTAAATATGGAAAAACAGGGACTTCTCATTTGAATGATGTACATACCCACAGACAAGAAAAATCAAAAACTCTTGCTTCAATTACCAATGGTGTCCTTGAGTTCTTCCATTTGATTATCACAAGACAAGAGAATTTTGCAACTGTTTTGTGGTTTACAGGAGGACACTCTGGAGCATTGTAGAGCTGGAGAAATAACCTAAAAATACTAAGAGGCAGTCTAACAATGAGGGAATTCATTCCCCCAACATGGCTTGTCACACGTTACTCTCTGCAGACTCCATGGGTTATTCACAAGTGTCTTTAAAGCAGATGACCTCAGTTGTTTTGCTGAGGAAACCAGAGCAAGAGATTCCCAAGTTGCCTTATGAGTTAGTGTACACCAACACAAGAGAGATGGAAATATGTTCCCTGGAGATTGAGCCTAGTTTGCCTGGAAAGGAAACACCGGCTGCCTCTGAAAGTTTATGTTGCAGGAGATATGGGATGGAAATAGAAGTTTTAGACTATATGTATGTTAAAGTAAGTAGAATATGTTCAATTGTTTTCTTGGTTTTAACATAGGCATATAGGTCTGTATAGCTAAGCATGTAAGTGCTTACTAGTGTCATGGTATTGCAGTATAAGAGTTTATTCATAAGGATTTGAGTTTGGACTTAAGATTTTGGACATACGTACATGACTATTTCAAACGTGCCAGACATTAAATTCATTGTTTAGGAGATCATCTCACTTAGAAAAAAATCTTGCAAGAGGAGAAGCAATTGCAGAAGTTGTTAGAATTTTGTGGCCGAGGGCACTTCTGCCATGTGATAGTCTCATGAAATGTATATGGTATATCAGATGTTTATGTACATATACAAAATGTATGTGTATATCAGAAATGTAATGCTGATTTGAATTTTTTGCAAACAATCAAAGAGAGAAAGCTTGTAGAGAAAAGCAGTGGAATAGTTTCTCTAAGGCTAAATGTGGTATGCTTGAAAGTATGCTTCAGCTGGTGTGGCAGGGTGTAATTTCCCCCCTCTCTGCAGCACAGTGGTTTCCCATTACCTGCTGTGCCAGGTGAGGTTAGCCCTGCTCTGGTGGGATGCTGCTGGGGCAGAGGGGCCGGGGTGCCCGCAGCCCCCTGCACCTCCCTGTGCCCATCTCATGAGGGGCTGGAAGGGCAGGGCTGACAGTCCAGGGGTAGAAATGGCTGCTGCTCTTGCTGGGGAGTTTTGAGAGCAGCTCTGTGGCCACCAACCCCAGTTCTGCTTTCACAGCTTCCCCCAGTTCTTGTGGAGGAGGGGCAGCTGTTGGGGAGGTCTGATTCTGCTCCCTGGTTTTGAATTTGAGTTTGCCAGGTCATTCATATCAGGTCACACTGGTTTCCTTGTGTGGGGACTTGCTGTAAATTACTGATAATGTCCCATGAAAAACTGGTGGAACTAAATATGACTTCATTAGATGTGCTTCAGTGGTGTCAGCTTGCTGTTGTAGTGGAGCAGAAAGGTGTCTGTGGTGTGTGCTGGTCCGTGATGACAGCTACGCTCTGGGTTAGCTGAGTAAAACTAGTTCTCCTTGAATTACTCTCAGCTGTGGCTTCTGAGTTGGCCTAACTAAAAATACTCGGTTAATCTTTGCTTTTTAAAACCTCAGTTTGGTGTTTTACTTTAAATGTGGCTTTTTGGGTGACTAGAATTAAGTGAAAACAAGAGGGTGCTTTTGGACTTGAGCTCAACTTTGCAGAAGGACACTCAGAAAAGTACAGCCTTATCTACTCTTAAATATATTTCCTTTAATTTTTAACTTTTAAATGAAACTTTCACAGTTAAGTCAGCAATTGTCCATGCTCCAGATGTTTCACAGATAGCAGAAAATGTAGCCTTATTTCACCTCTGTGGGCTAGGTGAGCAGTTATGGCTCCACTGCTTCTTGCTTGGTAACTTCTTGTTCCAAACTCCAGTGCTGTGGCTCGGCACAGTGCAGTGCATCTGTCTGATCAATACAGCCCTTTATTTTCCCATCCTGCATAAGCAAGTACTGGACACAGCAGATAATCTCATGGCAGCTGCAGATGCCTCTGTGCTGAGCAGACACCGAGAGTGAAGGCTTCCTCCTGCTGTGTGTGGGGCAGGAGCACCCAGCTGCAGCCAGAGCTAAACTGGGGCTGGCTGTGAGTTGTGTGCAGGGGCTCAGGGATTCTGTCTCCTGTCCGTGAGGTTTCTAGAAACTTTGGGGAAAATAACTGTAGAAAGCTTCTGTAAGATATTAGATCCATCTGAGAACCTGCCAAAGTAAAATCAGCATTTTATTGTGTGACATCAGCATGAAAAGTACGGCAGGGTCTGGACTGAATTTGTGTCAGGGGTCTGGAAGTTATGTCTGTTTCTGCTTTTATGCTGTCAAGTCTATATTATGGCTTGCATCATCTTGATGTTGAAACAAAATCCTGTAGCCACTTGTTTTATTTGCCCTTAGAGTGTTAGTGTTCTTAAATCTTAAATTTAGACACCCATGCAGTTAATTGTGTTGAATATTTTTTGTGTTCTTAGGTGTAGGCTGTTTTAAAGTTTTTAAATTGGAGCAGCATTCACTGTAAGCACATAAACATGAAATCATGCATCCTTTTCCTAATGTGCTTTCTTCAGTGCAACGTATCTCATTAGCTGAATATTCTGGGTAACTGCAGGTGTTTCATTTGCCCTTAATTTTTTTTGTGGCCATTCTTGTACAATTCTTGTAACATGTTTTTCAGGTTGGATGAATTGTGACTTTTAAGGCAGACTTATAATTAACTTCTTTTGGAAATCACTAGCATATACTTCCTTGCTGGCTTTCATTCTGGTGGTATGGATCAAAATTCAATATAGTGTTTGCTTCTCTGTGTGGGTATGACCCCAAATGAAATTTTACATGAGTCAGAATATTCTCCTGTCTCTCAGTCTGAGGTAGGCGTCACACTTCTGCTCGATGTTTTTGCAGATCTTATTGTGGTTATTCATCTGTTTTGTGTCTCAAGCAGTGTCCAGAGCTTTGGTGGGTTTGATCTCGCTGTTACTGCCATCTTTTCTGAAGAGTCTTCAGAGCCACATTCATTCCTTTGACAGGTCTGGAAATCCAAACTCTTTCAAACACAAGATTTTCTTCAGCACTGCTGTTTCTGTGAATATGTATTTTTAAGTCTGGTTTGCTTTAAATGAACTTTTGGGTTTTTTTTTTGAGAGACATACTGAATTAAATGGGAGTAGCATGCTGCATGGAATAAAATAGCAGTGCTGCTGTTTCACTGAGGGTGTTTGGTGAGTTATTACACTGCAGGTTTGCTGGTGATTGGTGAAGAATGAGGCATCCTGTTGGCAGCCTCAGGCCAGAGGTGCAGGAGCATCCCTCTGTGCCATCCCATCCCACAGGGGCTCGTGGCACTGGCAGGGATGTAAGGAGGGATGTAGCCGTGCTTCTCTTTTAACAGCCTGCCCAGGCCACTTTGTGAAGCATGTCTTGTTTTTCTGTAGTTGATCATACAGCCTTGATTAAGCCCTCTCAGAAGCACCATGAAGGCAAATCCAGGGTGTGCCCCAGCAGTGCTGCATTGTGACTTCCCATCGCTGCCTGGTGGGTTTCAGCAGCAGGTGCTGCTGGCATTGCATGCCCAGTAAGTGACAGAGTACAAGATGTAGCCGTGGCCACTGGCTGAGGATGGCTGCCTGCTTGGGGAGGCTGGAGAAGAGCCTGTGAAAGGGCATCTGTGAAGTACAGGAGCTAACAAGATCTCTTCCCGTATGCAGCAGCTTAGGGGGTGAATGGGCAGCATTTTGATAGCTGAGGTATTGTCTGGGTTAATAACAGCTGATTATAAACCACATCTCTCCCTCTGTATGACATTTTGAAGAGAAGGTCAAGTACAATCAACATAAAATGTAGAAAGCTGTGTTTTTAAAGGTGTAGAAAATGCACAACTTTTAAACATTTCATGTGTGTTAACTCCTTAAAAATGTTTTGTAATACAATTGTACCCGTTACAGCCTTGGAATATAACTGTTCTTTGATAGATTTGATAGTTTAAAGTAAAACTGCATTTTTTGGCTTTGATGTCAGGCCCAAGGTGTAGATTTGGAGGGTGGTAATTTTCTTTGAATTTCAATGTATATAGATATCCTGTGTTTGGGATTTAGCTTTTTTTGCATCCCTTTGAAATAAGGTGGGGTTTCAGCTAAATGCAAGTCAATGGTTGTTTTTCCTGTGGCTGCCCATACAGGTCTTGCTGCAGTGATTCTGTGTGGGATGCTGATGGTTTTTGATTGTACCCTGTACAATCCAGGTGTCTTTGGCAAACTACATTAAAAAATGCTTTTGTTGTTGCAAGCCCCCTAGATACAGAGAATACCTTGTAAAAATGCTAAAAGAAGGAAAGAAGCAGGAGGGGGGGTAAGCTTTTTTATCCTTGTGATTCAAATGTAGTGGATATTTATAGGGTAGATGAAGTACTCAAGTACAACAGACTTCTCACTGAGCTGTGATTCAAGGAGTTTCCTTGTGCATGGTGAAGGAACTGCATAACTGAGAGCCAGATTTGCAGATTTCAGTGGTGTACAAACTCATGGTGATATGCTGGGGGTAGCTCAGAGCCTGGGTCACTGCTGTCCCCTGGATACTGTCTGGGGGCTCTGCTTGTGGCTGGTCAGGAAATTCCCATGAGACAGAGGAGCACAGGGCTTTGATCTTCCTGTGAGGTCAGCTAGCTGTGTGGGATTGTTGTTCAGCTAAAACATTAATACAAATTGTCACTTAGATTTCCCCTACTGTACATCATGATATAAATTTCTTCTTTAATTATTTCTTTCTATGTATCTGGCCTTAAACTTTCCAAGATGTTTATAAATGGCTGTTGCTAAGCAACAAGACAGACAATACACTCCACGCCCAAAGAGTGCTGCTGCTTTAAGAAAACTGTAATTTCTGTTTGGCTTTTTAATTTTTTTTTTTCCAAAATTAGTGATTCTGTTTCTCTCTGGCCCTAAGAAGAATTAAGATGAGTTGGTTTTGTAGCAGCCCACTTGTCGTGGAGGCACTCTCCTTTCCAATCCTCCCTGGTTTCTTGGCATTTTTATGAGAGAAGAGTGCAGTCCTGTCTGACTTTGCAGAGTGCAGGCAGCAGCAGCAGCACTCTGATAACAGAGTGCAGTGTGTCCTTGGGACTGCCCATGGATCGCAGGATGGGTGGCACAAATTTTAGTGGTTTCAGCAGTGGAAGAAACAGGACCTGCTCCTGCCTCCTGTGTGAGTGATCCAGATCTCTTTGTGGGAGATCCAGACTGGCCAAGTTAAGACTTGTGTTTGCCTGTTACTCAGCTGGCAGTTGATCTGCTTGTGTAGAGCTTATGAAAACTAAACTTTGCTGTTTCAAGTGTTTCTAGGCTCTGTATTATCTTTGGTGTGGTGGCACTGTGAACCAAGCATAAGGGATAATACAAAGCTGAAAGGAAATTGTTCTAATAGCATCAAATTGTGTTTTCAGAATAACCCCAGCCAAGGAAATCCCAGAGCTCAGAAATCCTTTTGCAGTAACTGCATTTTGCAAAGATCAGTTCAACACTGCAGAGTGAGCTTTGACTTTGTGCTCTGTTTTGTTGTTGTGCCTTACTAGCAGAGACACTTCTTTTTCCAGCCTGACAATGCAGGCTGCTCTCTCCAGGTGGCCATGTTCAGTCAGCAACAAGTTCACATTGAATAATTTTGGTGAAATTTGGCTTTGACTTTCCCCAGCTGTTGCTGTTCCACTGGCTCCTTCAGCTAGTGCTGCCAGAATTGACCGTGTCTCTTTGATCCAGACATAAATGAGCTGCTTTATTCCTACCCAGACCCAAGGTCATTCTTGAAAGGGAGGGGGGCTATGTCTCTCATATTTCTTTTCNAAAAAAAAAAAGAGATTATCTCTGCTGAAGTGAAAATCATACCAGTTCACTTGTATGGGTAGGTCATGCTGAGAAACTTGGGACAGCTTTCTCTGAGTTGAAATTTCCTTTTTCTTTCTAGGATGCAGCTCGTTTAATGAACTCTTTCAGCTCTTAGCCAAAGAGCTGGTGAGCTGGGAAGATAGCTAGCTGTATCTCCTTTTTCTGTGTTTGTGATTGTGCAATGGAAGTAGAAAACTATTTGCCTGCTGACGAGACTGCTGAGCCGCTTGCATTGCTAATTCCGTTTTGTCAGCAATGTCAATTAGTACTTCAAGAGGTTAATGTCTCAGATGAGAGGCTTTGTGAGTCATATGGTCTCATTTGATAGATAATTGTTATAGTCTGCTGATTTCTTCATGTGATCTAAGTTGAAATCACGAGGTATGACAGAATACTGGGATTTTTCTATTATATTTTCTTATTATGTAAAATTGTAGTAATCCAACCAACCTTCTGACCCACCAGTAAGATGTGAGAACTTCTGTGTTTGTTTTCTGCTGTGAACTCTTTCAGAGTTGCTTTGTAGATGTCTATAAACTATTGCCCAGCTTTTGCTTCCTTGAACAAAGTATGGCACTCACACTTCCAGGGGATTTTGGAGTTGCTGTTTTTTCTGTGTTTGTCTGCTGAGGCTGGAAGAGGCTCTAGGCAGGAAATTGAGATCTGAAACAGTCCTGTCATTATGAATTTAATTATTTATTTTTCTTCTGAATTCCAGGGCATCTCCTCGTTTTCCTTTCTATTTTCATTCTGGCTTTCAAACTAGCCCAGGTGAAGCAGTGGTCCTGAGGATGCTGGGCTGGAGGAGTCCTGTGCTAGGTGGGAGGATGTGCTGTGTGTGCTCCCCGTGCCTCTCCCAGTCCAGCACCTCCAGAGAGGAGAGGAAGTCATCAGTGTTGAGCCAGAATCATATCCACAGAGGAAAGATGGCAAAGCTCATTTATTTGAGCCAAATCAGTACTGAAATGTAAGGTGCAAGTGACACTAGTAAGCTTGGGCTGACATGAAAGGTAGCAATATTTATCTAAAATATTATTTCTTGACCTTTCCTTGAGAAAGTCATACTTGTACCTCCCTGATAACAAGTTTTATTTTGGTGGTTCAAAATTTGCCTTGAACTACCACAAAGAGTAACGTATTCATGGAGCATAATTAGGATGATTAAACTAAAGTTCATTTGATTCTTGCTGTAATTTATATTGTCATTTCAGTGCTAGAATTGTAGGCAGCGTAGTAATTTTTAAACTAGAATTTCCTTCCCTTTTTAGAGGGCTGATTTGTAAATCAGTGGCTCTAGAAGTTTATCTTATTTTAGCCTTATTCTAATGTCATAAACTCTGTTTTATATTCTAGTAAATAAGGAGGGATGAATAGCAGATACCAGAGTAAGGTATTTCCTAAGGGAAGTCCTTGGTCCTGTTTCCACCAATGTTGGTGCTTTGCTTTCCTCTATAGGGTTGGATCCCAGTAAAGGCTAAGCAGCAATGGAATTTTAGTATCAACTGATTATATAAAAGATAACACGAAAATCTGATTTTGCAAACCATTCTGCTAAGTTAATGAGGTGAGAATGTTGTGAAATGATTCAGTACTTATAATTAGGAACATCTCTCTCTTTCCTCCCACCCATTCCTTTTACCAGGTGTTTTCTTTGGCAGGGATTTAAGGCTAGGCACTGGTGCTGGAGATGAAAAGCTGCAGCCTAGCGCTCATAGGATGGCTTTAATATCTGTAGGGTTATGTCATGGAAGGTTCTGCTGGCTGTAGTAGCTCAGTTTCTATGGTGATCTGTTTTCTGCTTTCCCATCTCTAGATGGTAGGAAATGTACAGTTTTAGCTGGATAAATTAAAGATGCCTATTTCATGCTGCCATAGATCTCACAGTTAGAAACTGCTACACAACATTTGCTGCTTCAGCTTATCAGCGTTTGTTCTTTTAGGCTGCTGCATTTCTTAGGTCAGGAAACTTTTCTTTGTGTAGCCTGAAGGATACCAGCCTGGCAATCCTGTTTGCTAGACAACATTTAAATGCTTTCCTCTTTCACATTTACTTTGCTTTCTGTTAATTCCTGGGAAGGAATATCCTATCAGAAATACTGGGGATAGGGAATTTCTGCTGCATCTTGGGGATGGAGCCTGGTCAAAGTGTGTTATGCATTTTGTCTTCAGCCGTGTCTGGTGCTGGACCATCTTTTGTTAAACCGGAAAACCTTCCCTGATTTCTGGCAGGGTTGGTTTTTTTTAGCTCTTTGTTTTGTTTTAATAAAAGTATTCAATAACAGGTGTATTGTGCTATGTTTGGATGTGTGGATCTTATGAATTATTGATTTTAGGATTTGAAATTATGATGTGAAATTGTGACTTGAAATTACTATTATATGAAATCATGAGTTTATGATTTATGAAGATTTAGAGATTGTTTTTTTTGTTTCAAACCAAGTGGGAAGGAAAAATAATTGTTCCTTTGCATACTACTTGACTTTATAATGGCACCTCTACTGTCAAGTCCTGTTTAATTATTTTGGACTTATTATGTGGTTTCTGTGGGTTTGTGCTTGCATTGCACATACACTTGTTAGCACAGACCATCGTTTCAGTTCAGAGTTCCTTGCTTTGTGAACTGGGGATACAGAAGGGCTGAAAACAGCTAATCCAAGTGTCCAGACCATGCCCTCTGCTGCAACTTTCCATGTTGTTACATGCAGTGCTCTGTGGTTGGCAGGAGCACATACCGAAGAATTCGTTTAGGCATCTTTCATTTTTCAAATAACTTATTTCTTGAGGAGTGGGGTAAAGACTATATAATAATAAAGTAATGCAGCACTTTTGCACTGAGAACACTAGCAAATACATGTGAAACTAACAAAGCTCAAAGAAAGAAAGATGCTACACAAGCACAAATTGACTACAAAGAGCAAAGCGTCATGTCTTTGTATAAAGTCTGAGGGCTGGCAGTAACACCCAGTGATGATGGAGAAAGGCCAGGTGTGGGAGCATGACAAACTGTGTAGTGGGAATGATGAAAGTGACATTTTATTTATTTATTTCATTATCTTTCTTCTTTCACTTGGTTTATGTGTGTGGCATAAGCTTTTCAGGAGCTCGGGAGCTCTCGGGATGAAGGCAGTGCTTTAAAGGCTGCCATGTGTTAAGGGTACAAGCCATTGATTTAGGCTGTTGTAAATTACTCATGTGCAGTGCTCTTAAGGATCATCATGGGTATGGGAAACAAATTGCTTCCTGAAGTTCAGAATTATTGCAGGTGTTGAGCCTTCAGCTGGGCAGGTGCGCTTCCCTCTCCTGGGTCAAGGGCTGGGGTTTCACGGGTCCCGCTCCCTAAACTGCTGCTCAGCACATTTTATCATGCCCTGTCTTGCAAGAA
>VZUA01099060.1:69469-83388 GCA_013401035.1 Horornis vulcanius | reverse complement strand
AAAAAAAAGAAAAGGGATCTCACTCCTTGATCAAGTTTGTGTCAGATCATGCAAAAAGACAATAAACCTATATTTCAATGATCTTGGTGTGAATCATCTGAACTTGATCACATAATAAGTAGTAAGCTACAGAGAAGTTAATTTTAGTTTATTTTGCTCTAGCTGACTGTAGCTACCCTGCAGACTAATACAGCTGTCTACTCTTCAGCAGACTTTGTCCATCAGTGTCAAACTCTCATGAAACAAGCTGGTACACTAAGACCCTAAAACTCTCTAAAAATACAGAGCAAACAGAAAAAGTCCTTTTTTAAAATTCTCTTTCATAATTTTCCTTTCCCATTTCAAATCAGAGCATGCATTTGTGCAGCTACTTAAATATCCTGTAAGAGGCACTTCCAGCACATTCTTTAGGCTGTAGCTTTCAGCTTTTGATCCCTGATGCAAGATTTTATTTACTCAAAAGAAAGCACTGACCCTACACAAGCATCACTTGAGAAGTGAGAAGAGGGAAAGGACTCTTAGGTGGAAAGCATCTGAATCTGTCAGGAGTACCAGGTAAAAAGGTAAGGAAGGGTCAGTGGTAGGGCAATGAAAGCTCTCTTAGGTAGCGTGAGAGGCTGTGGAGGACACGGCTTCCCCACAAAAAGCAGATTATGTCACCAAAAAGTCCTGTCAGTCAGGCAGCAGGAGCCTTTCACAAGAGCTAGTTCCCACAGCCTTGATGCACTTTCACTTCCCCTGCCAATGAACATCCTGGAAATCACACTTTGGAACATCTCCTGTGCTTGGAGATGTAATTGGAGGTACCCCTTTCCACAGGGAGAAAGGAGCAACACATTTGCACCTAATCACCTGAAGGGGATCACTGGCTCAGCTGGCCATAAAATGTTTTGTTTGGAGCCAGCATGCAAATTCCATGTGGAAAGGAGTACCAAAAGCAGCTTCACACATCTGTATATGCACACTTCTTCTTCCCAAAATAAAAATCATATACATATAGAAAAAAAGAAAAACAAACAACTCCTTTTGAGCTTGACTAAGCAGAAACATAGCCCATAAAGCAGCTGAGAGAAAGTTTCCCACTCATAAACCAAGTCTTTTGGTCATCATCAACATCAGCTTCTTTGTGGCTGAGAAGAAATGAGAATTAAAGTCTTCATGTCCCTGGATTGAGAGTGAAAAAAAGTTAAAACATCTTGAAATGAACCAGACGCACTTCAGAAACTTAGTGTTACATTAAAACATCATGCTGAACTGGAATGTCCAGTTCAAAACCCATTCAACTTCACAAGAGCCCTCTACAGGCTATCAACGAGGCCTTTATTTTAAACAATGCAAGTAGTTTCAGTCACTTTCAGTTACCTCTAAGGAATTCTTACCTTTACGGTGGCCGACACAGAAGAGACATTCCCATACTGGACATGCTTACGGAGGTGATTACAGATAGCTCGAAGTGTTGGATGGACTTCCACGCAAAACTTGCATTTGTAGCCAACCACCTTCCTCTCCTTGAGTTTTGAAACATCTTCCAAGTGTCCAAAAGCCTGTTTGAGCACACAAGGACAAATCACTGAAGCAGGTTTTGTCACCTTTTTTTTAGGAGCACAGACAAGACTTCAGACCTGATGCTACACTTGATGTCCGGTCTTGCAGAGCTGCAAGGTCAATTTCTGTTGAGATCATTAATTCCTACAAAGTGGACAAGATATCTATGCAGAAGAAACATTCAGTTTATGGCTAACAGTCGTCCTCTAGAAGACCATTTCAGTTTGGCCTGAAACTGTGCTTCCTCCTCCTCCATGAACCCATAACTTCCCCAACTTCTGTGCAAAGCTTTTCCTGCACAAGTGTATTTTTTTCAAACTGAAGCAGAAGGAAGGGGGAAGGTGGGCAAGAAATGGAGAAACTATTTGGTCCTCTCCTTGTGAGGCACTTGCCCAAAGCTCCTGTCACTAGACAGATTCATGTCATGCTAATCTGAATGCTCAATGAAAGAAAGGACTGAGAGAGAGCAGGCTGAGAAGAAAACTGCTGTTATTGAGAGGGACACAGAAGAAGGGGATGGGACACTTTGTAGAGAATCTGCGATAAAGTACATGGTAGCCTTGCCACAAAAGAACAAGCGACTGTCAGACACAGATGGCCCTCCAGAAGCGTGGGAGGGAGGAAAGAAGATAAAGAAAGTACTGAACGAAGCGGTAGGAAGGAACAAGTTTCCTACAGAACCTAGGGTGATGTGGCGGATGGATGAGGAAATTAAAGCAGGATGTGTAATTGACTTAAGGAGATCACTGGCACTCGAGTCATTCATTAGCCTGTGGTCATTTGGCTGTTGAAGAGAACATGCAAGTGGGCATTGGTGGGCTCCCAGGTGGGGAGCAGGGGGCAGAGAAAGAGACCAGACACACAAATCCTTACCCTCTCTTGTTTGAAATCTGCAAAAGCACCATCTGCATATTTCTGCTTGCTCAAAAGCTGCTTCCTCCTCTCCTGACGTTTGGCACGCTTCTGGAATTCCTCATTGTGACCATTCAAGTGTGCAGTCAGCTCTGCCGTGCTATGCAATTTTGTATCACAGTGCTTGCACTGGTAGACAGGGCTCTGCGAGCGGGTGCCACTTCCAAGTATGGAAAAGTCCCTCTTCAAATCCTTGCTGTGGTGGTCAGTGTAATGCATGCACAGCAGCTCTGCCGTGCTGAAGGACAGCTTAAAACATTTAATGCACCTGAAGGGAAGCCACTCAATTTCCTGTGCCTCAGCTTCCACTTCAGGCTTTTCAAAGTCGTTCCTCTCCTCAGCGGGAGCTGGTTTTTCATGCTCATCAGCATACACAGCAGTGAAATATCCCCCTAGCTTGCTGGCATGCTGCTTCTTAGGGAAAACACCAGGGTGACGCTTCATGTAGTGGGACACGATGCCCTTCTTGCTGAAGGACTGGAAGGAACAGAGCGAGCACTTCTTCTTCTCTACAGCCCTCCTCAGCTCCTCGCTGAGCTGAGGAGTGTCATCCTTGGGAGGAGATGGAATGATCACTTTATTGGGTTTGTCGCTTACTGTCCTGGAGGCTGCCAGGCAGTGAGTGTAGTAAGCATCAATGTCATGTCTTTTCTGGTAGTGTGCCGCAAGCCCTTTGCGGATAGGGTTTGTGTAGGAGCACAGAGCACACTTGAAGAGATTGTTCTTGCCCTCTGGCTGTGCTCGGACATTGTTATGTTTGATGCGGTAGTGTCTTGCTATCCCCTTCCGGGTGGAGCAGAAATATTTGCAGAGCTGACACCGGAAAACTGTGTGAGACACTAAGTGAGAACTGGAGAAATGAGGTGCTGGCATGGAGACCTCTCCAACATCCTCAGCAGCAATTTCTGGGGAGGCCTTGATTTCAGTCACCATGTCTGGCTCCACTGAGGCAGACACCTTTGGTGGTGACTGGGCAAAAACATCAAATTCAGGTTGATTGTGGTACTTCTCGTAGTGGATTTTCAGCTTCTCTAGGGTTCCGTGCGTGTAGGGGCAGAGTTTGCACCGGTAAGCACCATAGCCTTGCTTGAAAATCCTGCTTGTCTCTTCCACGTCATTCTGAGCAATGTCAGTCGACTGCTCCACGTCATGCACAAAGTCTTCAGCAGTGACTTTTACTGATGGGTGCCGTTTCTGGTAGTGTGTGAGGACGCCATGAATACGAGTGTTAATGTATGGGCAGTGTCTGCACTTATATACAGCCCCAGGGTTAATGTCTATATCCTGAGCAAAGTCAGCTGCTTTCACTTTCATGCCAGGATGCTTTTTGCCATAATGTGTCAGGAGGCCATGCAGGTTGTTGTACTCAGACTGGCACACTGTACACTGGTATGGAGTGGAGGAGATGGCAGGATTTGCAGAAGCCAGCTGCACAGTTTTTTCATGGGAAAGGCTGGGATCCTCTGCACACTCCGCATCCTGATCTATCTGTGCTGTTGCTATCTGGTCTTCAGAATCCATCCTGACCCCACCTTCATCGGCCTGTGGCATGGTTTTCTCACCAGTATCTTTCTCCTTAATGATATCTAACAACACAGATTCATCTCCATTCATGGCCCAAGGGTGAAACGCCTGGTAGTGATTAGTAATATCCCAAATAGAAGACGCTTCAAAAATGCAGTCTCTGCACTTATAGGTCTTCATCTCTGTTGGCATCACTAGGGCAGGAGGGGAAGGATCGGGACCTGCCCAGAGTTTGGTCGCCATGTAGGTATAATCAACATAATGCTCGGGATGTCTCCTTTGGTAATGCACAAGCAAGCCACTCGGCTCTGTGTGAGAATAAATGCACCATTCACAGTGATAACCAGCTTCTATCAAGCCGTCCAGAAATGCCCACCTCAGTATGGATGTCACCGTGGCCTTCAGATTCGGGTGGTCTTTCTTAATATGCTTCCTCAATGCATAGAAGTATGGGGATGTGTAGCTGCACTGCCTGCATTTGAGGGCTCTCAGCTTGGACTTGTCCCGCTCGGTGCCAGAGGTGTGGGCAGGCAGGCTGCCAGCTGATTTCTTCTGGCTGGGGTCACAAAGGCTCCTGATGGTGGCTGTGTGCTGCCTGATCACATCCGCGTTGGCTTTGAAGTCACGATGCTTCTTCTGATAGTGGATGAGCACGCCCTTCACGGTCCGGTTCCCGTAATCACAGTGCTGGCAGAAGAACATTTCGTTCTCGGGAGGGTTCACGGAGGTCTCGGACCCACTGCGGCCCAGCTGCTGCATGGACACTGGTGGCCTCTGGATGCCAGGTGGCAGTTCCCCTGCCCGCATCATGGCCGCAGTCGGCGGGGCCTGCCTGATGTACTTGGCTGTGACCTTGATCTCCGGGTGCCTCTTTTGGTAGTGGACAAGCACCCCCACAACAGAGCGGTTGCTGTAAGAACAGTGCTTGCAATAGTAGAGCTCAGTAGAGAGGTCTGGGGGTGGTGGGGGGGGAGGTGGAGGCTGAGAAGCCAAGCTGGACAGTTTTGGGGATATGGGAGCCCCCAGCTCAAATGACATTTGAGCGAGGGCAGAACCCCTGTCAACAGAGACTACACGCATGGTCTTCTGGATTCTGAAATAAGAGGCCTTTTCTTCAGGGTGCTTTTTCTGGTAGTGCACCAAAACTGAATGCATGTTAGGGCTTGCAAATGAACACACATCACAGTCATAAACAACCACAGTGTTGACTGACGGTTCCTTCTGATTTTCACATTCAGGACTGAAACTCTTGGTGGCACTTTTGTTAAAACCAGCTGGCACACCAGTCCCGCGAGCCACAGGGGTGGAGGTTGCCATAGTTTTTGGAGCAGAATTCAAGATCTCTCTTAGTGTCTGAGACTCTGTGTTCAGCCCTTCTTGCTGCTCAACAACATAGCTTGAAAATATCATTGCATTGTTAATTTTCACTGTGGGATGCATTCTTTGGTAATGTGGCATCAGGCTTCTAACATTTGGGCTTGTGTAAGAGCAGAAGCGGCAGCGATAGATCAGATCAGAATGATCAAAGTTCAGTACATTCATAGCTTCAGGATGATGCTCTCCATAATGCTGTTGCAGGTCTTCAAAATTTGTGTAGTCAATGTAGCACTCGAGACACCGGTACACTGCACTGTGATCATTGGGATCCAGGATGTACCTAAAGCTGAATTTAATGTACGGATGCATTCGCTGGTAGTGGGTGCTAACACTCCTGGCAGATTTGTTGCTGAAATCACAGTGTTTACAATAGTAAAGTCTGCCAGAGTCACTGAACTCCGAATTCTCATTGTTCTGGTCGGTACTGTACATGTTGGACTGGCTGCCCAGAACAGAGGCATTAGGGCTCTGATGGTCCTTCATGCTGACAGCAGAGTAGTAGTCCTCCTCATCCTCAGACAAAGTGAGCTCAATTTCTGCCCCATTGGTGGAATTGTAGTCATGCTGCATGCTCCTGAAGCTTGCCTCCTTCTGGGAATCATTAGCCTCTCTGCCCCATATTTGCTGGGGTGCATAAGAACTAGAAACCTCTATCATTGGTTCTGTTTGTTCTTCTTCTCTATCTAACTCCACCTCTATCTCCACCTCATTGTCCTCCTCCTCTTCCTCATCATCCTCTACATTAATCACAGCATCCTCCTGCTGTTTGTTTTGGCTGATCTTGCTCTGTAGGTTGCTTGCTATTTCATCAATTCTAGTTCTCTTTTTCACGGGAGAGAGATCTAACGGAAAGTCATTTGAGACCTTCCTAGGGGCTTTTGCAACAAAGTTATTTTTAGATGAGAGCCCAAGGATGGAGGTCTGGCTCTTCTTCACTGTGCTGGCAGAGGGGTGAGCATCTGCCTCGCTCTCCTGTGGTGCGTTTGATGGCGGCCCATCGTATTTTGGCAAGTTGTCACAGAACGAATGCTTGTGCTGCTGATGAACTCTGAGGCCTTTCAAAGTGGTGGTGGAATAGTTGCACAATGTGCACTTGTATGGATGCTGTGAATGGGGCTGGGGTGATTGCTGCTGCTGCTGCTGCTGTTGCTGCGGCTGCGGCTGCACAGGTTCCATCATCCCAGCTGACTTCCTGCCATTGATATTCCCACTCTCGTAAGACACTGTGCTGTCATTCAGGGATGAGGCAATGCTCTCAGCCTGGGAGTTCATGGTGTCCCAGTCAGAGGTTGTTCCTGTGTGACACTGCTTGTGGGCACCGAGCTTCAGAGAACTCTTGCAGGTGAAGGGGCACTCGTCACACTTGTACACAGCAGTCTTCCCAGACAGGTGGATGTTCTCAATGTGACGGGAAATACTTCGGCGGTGCATCGTCAGGAAAGGGCAGAAAGGACACTGGAACCTGTTCATGTATCTTCTGAAGGGAATCCCCTTTGTTTCCAATAGTTTGTTGCCATCAGATCCCATCAGCTGCTCTGCAGACATTCCTGAGGTCTGGTGATCCATGGAGTTTAAGCCATTCTCGCTGTCCATTTCATTTAGTTCTTCATCTGAGCTGGAGTCATTTAGCATACTGCTTGTTTCCAGGTCAGCAGAAGAATTCGTCATATCAGCAATTCCATAGCGGGATCTGTCAGACAAATTAACCATGCCCGAGTTGTGAGGTGACTTAGGCTTCATTTGAGGGTAAGACACAGAAGAAAACTTTGAAGATGTAGAAGAGTTGGGCCTGATAAGTGAATTGCCCATAGATCCCCTGAAGTTTGAGACATTAGCACTTGACATCTCACGTCCTGTTGTGTTCATGGACATGTAATTCGAGTTTGGAGAGGCACTCTGGGCACTCTTACTCTGCACCTCAGGTGCACTGGTTCCATCCTGCTGCTGCCTCAGGCTTGACAGGATTTTCACCATGCTGCGGTGCTTCTTCATCATGTGGTCACACCAGCGCTCCCGCCGAGGTGTCTGGTAGCTGCACCACTCACAGCAAAAGTTGCCCCTAGACTTGGTCAAGGGCTTGACCATCGACTCCAAAATGCTCCGCTCCACCACCTCTGCCGGCAGCTCCTTGCAGGGTTCCTGCACTGGCACAGAAGTAGATGTTGATTCAGACACAGCAGCAGCAGCAGCAGCAGCAGAAGGAGCTGAACTCTCTTTCAGGTTGTTTTTGTGATACATTTTCTGGTGCTTAATAATCCTTGCACGCCTGGGTGACTTGTAGGTGCAGAACTGGCAACTGAAAACTTTACCAAACCCTTCATGCATCATGATGTTGTAATTTAGGGAACTAGAAGCTGGTGGCCCCACTGAGCTCCCCCCAGCCTGAGCTCCATGAACCTTCCGTGTGTGCTCTATGAGGAGGTTTTTGGAACGGAAGTAACGCACACAGAACTTGCACTGGAAAAACTTGCTGGTTGGTTTAGGATTTGGAGCCATATGTTGGCCATAGAAAGTCTGGCTCTGGCTATAGTAACTTCCAGTCCCCATCTGACTTGTTGCATTTTGCCCTAAAATGAGAATTAAGGTGTATATGTAAATAAATAAAATAAATTTCCTCCACCCACCCTGTATGCTTAAGAATGTAACCATATCCTGAACTGACTACAACCATTCCAGAATTCCCTCACTTACTTACGGTAATATCTACAGACCTGCCAACGGTCAGAAAAGTAAACATTATGCATAATTTTTACATATAAATGACTGTGGTGTACAGCTTTTTGGTAATTTCCAAAATTACCTTCTTGGGGGAAAAAAATAAAACTAGTTTCAGTTTGAAAACTAACAAAAGTTGTAATTTGGAGGTGGTTCATGGTAGTGAAGAACAACCATGAAAAGCTGAAAATGAAATATCAGTTTGAAGAAACCCCTGAAAAGAAGCTGGGAAATAAAACTATCCTCCATGCTTGCACTTGCAGGGGAGAAAAAAAAAAAGCCATGGTCAGAATGAGTATGGCTGATGCTAGATATTTGCTTTGCTTACATAGCCATAAAGATAATGCAAATTTTTAAACCACAATAAAGGCAGAAACTAAAACACATTGAAATAAGACACATGTAAGATACGGGGTAAGACCTGAGATCTTAGGAGTTGAGAATTACCTGCTATGTCATCTGCAATTGCGAATTCATCCTTTACAGAAGAAAATTCAACCTCTGTCTGGTTGCTAGCATTGATGGAACCAGACCTTGGCTGGGTAGGACTCTCTTCAGAGACATCAGTTGGCTGCAGAAAGGCAGTGTGAACATCCTGAATGTGAGCTTTTAGGTCTTCGTAAGATGGAGCTCGAAAATCGCAGCCATCACACTGCAGGACCTCCATGGTTCAGGATGATCTTTTACATTAGAAAAATCTACAAGAAAAACAGGGGGAGAAGAAAGATATGAGTTTACAGCAGTGCTTTTGGAACAAATCCTGGAAACACCAAGGTAACACCTTTTGCTGATTCAGTCATTTGCAGAGATTCCACAAACACAGTGGGGTGAAACTCAACTTTTCCTTACCCTATTAAGAAATGTCTACTCAAACCCACAAGAAGTCCTATCTAGGTGGCTCACAAGCTGCTGACTCAACTCTGTGAACAGTAAACTCTCTGACAAGTGGCTACACATCCAGTGCACTTTGACCTCTTGGCTGTTCCATTACATAGGGCTGATATTCAGAATTTGGTCTTGTTCAAAGACCACAGCCCATGTGCAGAGAAATGGCCCATTATTCCCAGTCATGCACTAGAATTTACAATCAGAAGACAGCAGCTTCTACCTTCAGGAGACACACTCTAACCTCCTGGAAGCTGCAATTCCTGCCTCATTCACTACCATGCATCAAAAGCTTTCACAAGGAGAAATAAAACTGTCTTTCTTCACAACATCTTATCTGTCCTGATATTGAAACGCTAGACCTAACAGCAAGGTTAGATGCAGTTACACAAACCCAAGGCAAAATACTTTGCTCTGCCCTACTTCCACCAAGCTTTTAAGAGCACCTCCACTCTTTGTTAAAATGTTTACAGTTTCATTTCAGTCTATTCTAGGAACAAGACCCTTGTGCCTTAGTAGTCTGGGAGATGGAGACAGCCAGAGGAATAAAAGGACAGCAACAGGAATAACCATACCGAAAAAACTACAATGCAAACATGAGTTACAAAGACTCAAGAGTCATCATGACTTTCTAGATTTATCCAAAAGTCCTGCATTTCCTTCAAGTACGAAGCGACATAAGATACAATGAAGAACACTGGTTGTTCAGTTGTGACAACTAATCCTGCAACAGAAGGTTGCACTGCCATGAAGGACAGGAGACACAAAGCACAAGCCACCCTCCTACCATGTGCTATGCTCAGACACAAGAGCCACCTTCCTATGCTAGTACAGCAATTGCCTCTTTAAGCTTCTATGCATGTGCTGGAAAAGGACGACAAACAGAGCATTTCAGATGACACAACAGCAGCCCACAGCAATTTAAATTCCATGTGTTTGTTGTATGTGGAGTATGAAAGAAGCAACCTACAAAGTGAGGAGAAAGCTCCAAAACATTAAGGCACAGAAACAAAGAGAGGGTACTGCACCAACACCCAGGATTTTAGATGAAAGAATGCTTCTTCTGATAGCCTGCTAACATAAACTTCTAGCAAGTCAAATTCCGGACAGTCTGAACACAGAAGCTCTCCACATATTTACCTACATTACTTTGGAGCTGCACCGTGTCCTTTTTCTCCCCCCACTCCCTCTCACCACCAATAAAGAAAATGAACGCTGCACCAGCTTCTTTTCAGCTAACAAAGTTACAATAATCGAGATACTCAAGCTTTTATGTGCAAGCACCAGACAAAATTGTGTGGAAGAGGTTGCTATCTGCTCTGGATCAAATTACAGCAGTGAGTGAAGCCCCACCCCACGTCTCCTTTAGCACAGTCCATTAGACCTGAAAACAAATTTTTCCATGGAGCAGACGACTCCTGCATTTAGAGCACTTCACAGAAAAGCAGATCATCCAGTTTTCACTACCCATCCCCCAAGCTTAGTCCTTTCATCTCAGCCAAACAAGCCACAGCTCTACTGAATGTGTTTATCACACTTTCAAGAGATATGAGCCCCTGCGTCACTGAAGCTTTAAGACTCACTAAGCTGCCCTAGTCCTCTGAGCTTTGGGAGCAGCCATTTTAGCTCAGACAACTCCTGCACTCAGAGCCTCAGAGCTTCTTGCCTGTGCACAACATGGCCTCACTTATCTCAGCTTCAGCTCAAGCACACCAGACTTTTCTTTTCTTTTCTTTTTTTTTTCTTCTTCTTCCCCCCCCCCCCCTCCCCCCCTCCGCTTTTTAAACTCTTCCTCCTTAGGTGTTTCTTTAAAAATCACCATCCTCCAGAATCACATCTCCCTTTCTCCTGCATGGCTTGCCCTCCAAATCATGTCACTGCTCTCCCCCTGCGCCCTCCTCAAAGCTGCACCTTCTCTCCTTCAGCAGAAGGCTTGGGTTTCCCCAAACCATCTCCTCAGAGTTGGATTCCCCTGTCCCATGGATGACAAAATGTGGCGGTTCGCACCACAAACCCTGCATTCCCAGCATCAAGACACGGGTCCAAGCTGTCCTGCAGGCAGAGGCAACACGCAGCTGAGCCTCGCAGGAGCAGGAGGAGGAGGGAGGAGGAGGAGGCGCGGGGGAATGAGGGGGGACAGCAGGCGGGAAGCCTCCAGCCGGGCCTGTCCCTGGGGAGCTCTCCTGCTTGGCGCAGAAGACACACCACCCCACTCCCCTGCCAGATTCCAAAGTCTAATGACCTTTGTTAATCACCACCCAGCCTGTCTGCATCAGCAAACCCTGCCAGCAGACACACTCTTCACACAAAGGCTGTCGCTATGCCTTTTAAGAGAGGTTCTCTGAAAGCTCCATTGTGTGGAAGAGATGAAAAACAGCGCACACACACAAAAAATCTCACTTCTCCCCCCTCAGCCCTCCCCCTCCTCAGCCCCCCGATAACTTCAGACCCTTTAGAAACATCACCGCAAAACGCTCTCAGCTCTGTCTCTTTTGGAAACTTCAGACCAGCTTACGAAATAGAAAACCAGAAGGGAGACCAACGCTGATGATATGAAAAGACAAGACAACCCTGGCATCTCTAAGAGGTGAAATCCACCACCATCTTCATTCATATCCAGCGCACACTGCTGCTTGGAGAATGCATCCTTAAGGATGCTGGTTGCTGTCTATGCAAGCTTAAACCAACCATTGTGTTGAGAGATATCTTTAATAGCTGCTGATTACAAAACTGATGGAGACTGTCTAATGGGTTCCAGCTTGAATCTCAGCAGGGTCTGCACCACAAAGGCAGCACGAAGTCCAAGAAGAGGTTAATATTACCGTTTCCCGTGAGGAACAAGCATCAGGTACAGCTGAGTGGACTTCACTGTGATGTTTTCACCATGCATCACCTGCTGAAAGCAGGATGGAGCATTCTATAAGGGATTCTGCTCTACCATTTCCATGTTCTTCTTTAAAATCCCACCATTGTGTAAGGTCTAAAAACACACACTGCAAGTCTGAGCTCATATATCAAAAGAAACTGTAACACAATGTGCATCTTTCTTCTTTTTTGTCAGCATGGGACATGACACCGGGAGGCCAGCAAAGAGCATTTTGAAGTGCAGATATTAATGCCCTGGCAAGACACATCCCAAGCCACAGAGACAAAGCAAGATTCACACGTCTCCGTCATGGTCAGCTAAGCTAACCCTTTACATTTTCAGTAAGAAAATTTAGAGGGGAATGAAGGTGGGTGGAGTAAAACAGGAGTTACCAAATCTAGGAACTCAGCAGCAGAGGTGTGGGAAGAAAAACCCAAGGCAACCAAACAAAACCACCATTAAATTAATCCATAAATCCCAGAAGCCCTCGAACATATTCAGAAGCAACCTCTTGAGACCACATTGCCTGTAAATAATATTTGACTTCTAAAATACCCTTACTAATGCAATGCTAACCTCACAAAACATTATTAACATGCCATTGTCTGGCTAATTTGCATTTACAACCTCTTCTTAAATACATGGCCTTAATGCTTTAATATGGAGGTATTTTCATTTTTCTTATGAGCAAAAAGCTTTCAAAACATTGGGCAATAGAGATTCTCAAAGCCACTGTTTTAAAGACACAAGGTGGTCTCAAGTTGTCTACAGCATCCTTCTCTACACTCATAAACGCCTGAGAACATCTGAGACACAGTTGCATTAGATTTTGAGGTTTTAAAAAATCCAAAACAAAAGATAATTGTGCTTGTTGAACAACAGTAATTACAGAATTTGGCAGCAGCCAAAGTAGTACAAATCATTATGTTTAAGTTTGGTTTTAAAGCTTCAAAATACAAAATTAATTGTGAAGCCCAAGGCATTGACCTCAAAATTGAGCTTCTGTGGTTTGACTACCCATTTGTTATATTTTGAGATGGAGTCAGCAGAGCTTCTACAAGTTAAGAATATGCACATGCACAACCGCAACTAAAAAGGTCAGTTCAGACCACACAACACTCCATGAGCTTCCAGCTCGGCATTAGTAACACTGCATGTAAAACAAAGGCATCTCCAGCTCTCCAGCCCTTCCTTTGGTCAGATGATCAGAGACATCTTCATCCCTACATCACACAACTGCCCGTTGTACTCACAGCTTACATTTTAATCAGTGAAAAGGTGGAGGTGAAGAGAAAGTCTCTCATCAAAACATGGACCAGGGAAGTGGCTGAGTCACCCTCCCTGTAGGTATTTCAAAGATGTGTGGATGTGTACCTTGGGGGCATGGTTTAGTGGGTGAATGTGAGCAGTGCTGGCTGATGGTTGGACTCCGTGGTCCTCGAGGTTTTTCCAATCTTCCCCACCCTTCCAGAAATTAACTACCAAACACCACAGAAACGAACTTTGCCTTGCCAGCATGTAATTACAGATAAGACACTGTTTTCAAAATTCCCATGACTAACACCTCAGGCATTTTTCCCTGCTAGAGAAGCCTGGGTTTTATACCAGTGCCTGCAGCTGTGCTG
This sequence comes from Horornis vulcanius, assembly GCA_013401035.1. Lineage (NCBI taxonomy): Eukaryota > Metazoa > Chordata > Aves > Passeriformes > Scotocercidae > Horornis > Horornis vulcanius. The sequence goes on along the minus strand of VZUA01099060.1, from coordinate 69,939 downwards.
AGGACCTTCCAGCCCTGCTGCCTGGTCTCCTGGCCAGGTTCAGCCCATGTACAGTGGAGCTGCTGCTCTGATCTTTGGATTTGGGGTTTTAGGGTTTTTTTACCTGATTTTTTCTTCTTAAACACTTTTTATAATGTAAGATCACAACAGCAAAAATGAGGACTAAACAAATAAAATCATAGGAGTAACGCAAAAACTTACACATGTGAGAAACTGGAAACATGAAGACTGTTCCAACTGGAGGAAGCCAGCCTCATCTTTCATTTATGAAAGGAAACCCCATAATTAATGAAGAATTCAGAGAATAAATTCAAGTCTCAACTACAGTCAGATAAACCTACTCAACTCCTGGGTCTTTTTCAATGACTGAATTCCAGTCAAGCTATTGGAATTCTTGGTCTTCTAAGGGCTGTGTTTGGAGTTACTTCTTTGAACTGGTAACAGCATGAACTAAACTGAAATACCATTTC
>VZUA01099057.1:26685-54142 GCA_013401035.1 Horornis vulcanius | reverse complement strand
CAGCAGTTCTGCTTCTAGCTTGTGCCACTTGGGGCAAATCACTTCAACTTGGAGTGAAATACTGTTTTCATTAATTCAGACATGAGCTTCTCTTGGTTTCAGTGGAATGTGTTTTCCTCCTCTGCAGTTTCTTGTGGTTTTTTTTCAGATATAAGACACAGGTGGGGAAAAAAATGATAGCATATTGAACATCATCAGTGTTATTACAATACTGGCAGCAGAGCAGCAAGCAAATAAAACCAGTTGTGGCTGCATGTATTAAAGGTTTTTCTTACACGGATTCTTTCCTTGGTTATTGAACAATTTTGCATTTTCTCATTTCCATATCTTAAAATCTGTTGTTTTAATGACATTTTATTGAGTTGATACATTTAAAAACATATGGATTCTGCCAAATTTCCCTGTGGTGTTTGCACATCCAACATTATTGTACTTGTGTGACTCTTTGGTCCACTGGGAAAAAAAAAACACCCAACAACTGAAACAGTCATAGGAAATACAAGTAGAAAGTTACTTAATGCTGTAAATACATAATTAATCTTCCCAACCATCAGGAAAAAAACCATTTCATTACATTGTAATCTCTACAATTATTTCCAGATTATGACATGATAAACAATTGTCTTGGGTTTCACAAATTAAACCATACCCAATAAATGGCTACTGAAGATGGCTGAATAATTGCTGGTGGTGAAGGATGGACTTTTCCTCTAGGTTAATCTCAGAGCAGCTTATATGAATTTATAAATGAAGCTCTTCCTCCCCTGCTCTCCTCCCAGCCTGCAGTGCAGTCTGTGCAAGTCCAACTGGTCTTTCTTCTGCTGCTACATGTCTGTTTTTAGGATCCAGCTGCAGCTTACAGCATGAAAAAGGGCTTTTAATTTTTTACAGAGTTGGAAGAAGAGGTAGAGAGGAGAAGTTTCAAGTACCAGTCTCCAAGTTTTTAGAGTGAAAAGAAAGATAATTATTACCAAGGAATGAAACCCTAATCTAATTTTCCATATTCTGATAACTTTCAGTCACTGCTAACTGTGGCCTGACTTGAACAAGCCACATAATAGTGAGCAATCATGTATAGGATTAATCAGTATATACTAAACATTAATTGTCATATTTGGAATGAAACANTGGGCAGAATTCTAGTTTTAATAAAAGGCTCCTAAGGACCTTCTCTCACTTGTTAGTTTTTTTGAACTTCAAAGAAGAAATTCCCTGCAAAAAATATTTGTTTGAACTTAGTCTTTATTTTAAATGTAAAGTTAAAACCAACACTGCCAGCATAGTTCTAACAAAGGTAGAATGCAGTGTCATTATATATTTAATTATGAGTGATTCACTGTATTATAGGTGTAATGTGTGTTTACTTCAGAGAATGAGTATGTGACAGGGAGGAGAAATAGTGGCCAAGAAACTCCTTAGAAGGCAGAACAGGGTCTCATCTCCAGCCTCTTTTTTCTAACATACTTTCTACGGTTCATTAAGGCAGCTGCTTTCCTATAATCATGGCTGTACAGAAAAACAGAAGCAGCTTCAAATGTTTCAGGGCAGAAGCAAAGCTGTGAATTCTGCAGATTATTGAGACCCTTAACGACCCCACTTTCTCTCTTTGTTGGTTGTAGATACTTGAGTAAAGAAGGAATTACTATTTAATATGCACCAGTGGTCTCTGTGAGCTTACTGCTGCAAAGACACCTCTACCACATGTGGCACCACCTGAGTCTGAGTTTGGAACTGAAGTTTCTGTAAAGGACTTCCAGGCAAACAAGTATTTTCTTTCCAAGTGCTTCTTGGGAGTAGTATCCCCTGAGGAGGACTGTGCTGAAAACCTTCTGTGTGGTGGATGTAACTAATCTTGGGAAAGGGTTTAAAGTATTCCCCCATTCCTGGTGGTGTTTAAATGGTTTTTGCCTTCAACTGTGTCATCTGGAGAGAAAATATGTGTAAGTATGTCTTACTATGCTCTGTGACAGATTGAAGGTTTAAAAGTACACCCTACTCAGGTGAGGTTTGCTATATGTTAATTGTAGGGAGATGAAAAGAAAATTATGAATGAAATTAGTGGCTTTGTAATTTTTTCTAACTTAAAGATTACTCTCTTTGAATTGATAACATGCTACTTCACAGAGAAGAGTTTAGTTTTTTTGAATCCAAGTCGTTAGTTTTAGAGGTGTGTTTTATGTAACTATTCTTCATTTCAAATTGTGACTATGATATAGCTATCTATTGGACTTCATGTGCAGCAATTCTGTGCAATGCTGGAGTCCTTTGATGTGCAAGCATTAAGAATAAGAGATTAACCTCTCTCCCCGGTAGATGAAGAGATTTATTGTTCATCTTTTTATGAAACCTCCTCCAGAAGTCATCAAAGTCTATGGAAGCCATCCTATTTTACTTCAATGGGATTTGAATGAGGAACATGATTTTTGTGGTCCGGTGTTTAAAAAAAACCAAAACAACAAAAACTTTGCAGTAAAGCTATAATTGCATCTAGATGAATTTCCCAAAGTGGTTATGAAGCAGCTGATGGAAACACCTTTACATGACCAAATTCAGCATGCCACTTGTTTCTGTGTGTGGGAAAATCTGACACAATCTGGAAGTAATTAGTCTGGAACCAGCAGCACTCCCTGAGCAGTCCTTTTAAAATGAGTTGCAAATAAAAAGGCTAGAAAATACCAAATGATAGGTATATTATCCACTCTGTGTTGTGGAAGGTGCTTTTATCAGTAAGAGGACTTCCATTTTTTTAAAATGTGTTTTTGACCGATGTCATGCTCTATTGTGCAGCACACTGTAATAATGGTTGTCTTCTTATTTGATTTTTTTTTCCTGTTCTTTTTTACATTACACAGTCTTCTGGCCTAAAATCTCTTTTTTTTTCATTAACAGCTGGGACAGTAGATTGGAATTTCTAAGCAATACTAGTTTGGGGATGTAGGCACAGGAGTCTTCGCTATGGACAATTTTCTGTACTCTGGCTGTGTCATCTTTTGTATTGGTGCTGAGGAACTAAGAAATTTGAATAAAATACTTGAGAATAAAACTGAGAAGAAGCCCAGTTAAACAGGGAAATGGAGATAAGTGCACACATTATATTCAGCAGAGGGTTTATTCCTTCTGCTGCTCTGTCTATGGTGATTCATTCCCAAGTGCAGCCATCTCAGAGCAGAGCATCATCCTGCCTCTGATGGTGTTCTGTAGCAGCTGTTTAAGGAAGACAATAAAAAAAGGACAAAAAGCTACTAACAGCCCACCAGAGTTATGTTCCCGTCTTCAAAAATGGCCTGTAAATGTATCTCCCCAAATTAAGTGGAATTACTTGTGCTGTTTCAAGTAAGGGAAATATGAAGCCACTGTCGCCCTGTAATCTTGTCTTCCGTGAGGTCAGCGCTGAACTGCTGAGCTATTACTGCTGGACCAGAGACCCTGAAAAAACAGGATGGAGCAAAATAGACAAGAAACTAAAAAATTTAAAGATCCGATTTTTTTTTGAGAGGCAGCCTGTACAAGGATGGAAGCACTCTTTGGTATGCTTTTTAAAAGAGCAAAGGTACATAGGAGATGTATTTCTTAATGTGGAACGGGAAGAGGGAACAAAAGGAGAATTTCAGAAAAATGTACTGATTGAAAACCAGCACGACATAATATACTCTCTAGCTTCTGAAACAAGGAAACAAAATTAACTTTTTCAATTCTGTTATGACTAGCCGAGCCGTAATGTAATATAGTAAATCTCTCAGTGTTATGTAATAAAATTAGTCAAAAGATGACAAAAGCATAAACCATACATTAATGAAAAAGCCTAGCAGGGCTTGTATTTAAATTGGATTGTGCCTGTTTGATTTATGCTGGTGTGTAAGTACACTTGGCTCAAGTGTTTGTGGAAGCATGGACAGTAGCCTCTTATTCTGTGTTTGCTGTTCTTCTCATTGTTTGCTTTTTAAAAAAGATTTGGAAATACATTACTAAATATTACAACATTGTCATTTATAGGGTAGTGGGAATAGATAAGTCTGTTGTGCAGTCTGAGAATATAATTAGGAAGAAGGAAAAAGCCTTATTTTACTGCAGCATGGTAAATGGTAGAATTGCTAGATTGTCTAAAGCTCACTTGGCTCAGCTTAGATGCAAGTAAAACCCATCAGCAGCAAACTTCACTCAAGCAGTATCAATGCATTTTAAGATAAAGAACTCCCTTGGTTTTATTTAGATTGCAGGCCAGCTCTGCATGTGTTGATATTTCAGAAGGAAAAAATATATTCAAATACCCTTTTTTCCCCAACATAATTTCTAATGGTACCTCTAATGATGCTGTGGCCTTAATGATGGTGGTGACTCTTTGTTCATGCATAACATGCATAAGCCTGCAAGCTGTGCAGACCCTGTTGGCAGCTTTTGAAACAGCCCCCGAATCAGGTATGGAGATGAATATCTAATTTATAGCTGTGAAAAATGAAAGGAAACAGAGGTGGCTCTTCCAGTTCCAAATCAATTCCTTCCCTTCTGTCTGAGCCTCATTTTCTGCTCCCTGCTTCCGTCTGCTGATAGAAACACCCCTAGATGCTCTCTTAGTATATTGTTTTCAGCTGCAGCATGCAAACACTGTCAGTGTTTCCTTATCCCAAGATACTAGAGCTTAGCTCTTCTCTATTTCCATTCAGCTTGACAGATGTGTTTGAAACCTCTGTCCTGAAGAAAAAAATGCACAGATATGGGAAGCTGCTCTCTAACACAAGTTGTAAAGAAGGTAGCATAATGCTGTGGGAAGGATTAAAGAAACACATTAAAATTGAGCTTTTCTTTGTAAAAATGAAGTCAGTTTAAATGTGGCAAAGAAAAGGATTGACTATAAGCAAACATGATGCTAACTGCTTTGGAATAAAATAGCATGGACTGAGGGCTCAGATGTGTTCCTGCTGTCAGAATCCTGTTTGCTTCCAGCACTATTCCAGGATTGAAGGCTCCAGGAGGCTCTGTGCTGTAGCAGCAGAGTGATCAGGACTGCTCCCTTTTCCCTGGTGGTGTGTGATGTCTGTCATGTCACCGTCTGTTGTGGAAGGCACACCTGTCCTGTCCCTGGGGCTGCACCTTCTATGGAGCAGATCCCTGGCTGGCTGTTGGGCACTCTCAGGCCTGCAGGAGGTTGGGACCCTGTGTCCCAGCTGCTCGTTGTGGCCTGGCATGGCCTGGCTGTGTGCCAGTGGCAGTGTTCGGTGTGTGGGACAGCGTGCCCTGGCACAGCCCGTCCTTGTGCCACCTGCAAGGCGTTCCCTGAGTGGGAGCGGGTGGGAGGCAGCGTCTGTCTGACGAGCCTTTCTCCAGCGCTGCAGGGATGATGAGGTAACCTTGCAGGATTTAACGGGATCCACGTGACTCAAGTTGCTGATACCAATACACTGATTGAAGTGCTGATGGATCTGACAGGTGCCCGGTCTCCTTTGAGCCCTCCACCCTGGCCTGCCTTACGGAGATGCAGTGAGGTAACGCTCATCCCGTTGTGCTTTCAGTCCACCCACACGCACCATATGCATAATTTTTCCATAAAGGATGACTGTCGGGATATATATGATCTCAGTTTAACACAGTTGCACGTACTCTTATTTTTCACGTACAGCTGTTTAACTATATAATTTGTCTAACTAAAACCGGTTGTTGAACGCCCAAGCAAAGCTAATTGTCGAATTGATGGAATGCACCATGTGATGGTTATTTAGCAAGGGTCCTGATACCTGTTACCTTACTTTCCTGTTTCTCAGGATATATATTTATGTTTGTTAACATAAATGCTCTTACGGGAATTTTTGCTAAGTATGAGGATATTGTTTGCATTCCAAGTTAAAGATAATGGTCGGCTTTTCAGAAGTGCTCATTGTTGGATGACTTATCTCATTTAAGTTGGTGGTAAATCCTTCATTAGTATCAAAACTAGTACAGTTAAGGGAGCACACAAGCAGTTTTGGAAATTATGTTCTAAGAAGGTGTCTGCTTGCAGGACTGACAGGATAACAAGCTCATTGCTTCTGTTACAATGCTAGAATTTGGCCATTTGCATAATACAGAGCAGTAACACTTCAATTTACAATTCACAAATAAGCATTTCAGAGTGTGCTTTCAGACACGACTGAAGTTTGTGAATGCTTCTCAGATAAATTGAAGGTTTTGAGCACATTCTGTTTGTATCAGAAAGCTGAAATTATAATCGGATGCCCAAGCCTGAAAACAGAATGTAATTTGGCATTCGTGTGTAAATGCTTCCTGAGCAAGGGGAAATACTGATACAATTTGGTGTTTAGTTGTGCATGTAATAGATACTAACTTGGTCATTCTCTACTTGCATTGTAAACTTACTGGTTTTGTTAATTGGTTGGCTATAAAGAGAAAAGGCTGCAGTTTAGAGAGACTCAGGATAAACTTCTTCAGTTTCTTAATCAATATTTAAGGGTAGTGCTAGTACCAAAGAAGACATGCTTGCTTTAGAGCTGTAATAAACCCTTCTAGGTTTGAGAAGGCCTCTTGTTTAGTTGTACACTTGTCGCAGCTGAATGATATTGCTGGAGTTTTTCCCCTGGTTGCTGTGCTGCTCCTTTGGTTTAAAGTGTGATAAAGCACAGGGTGGGGCCTGGGAAGCGTTTGGTTTGCTCCTGGGCTGCAAGAACGTGTCTCCCAGCCACGGGATTGTGGTGTTCATGATGCCAGGGGAGCTGTGTGAAGATGAATGTAGGAGTAGTGGCAGATCAGATGTGCTGACTGAAGAGCTGCATCAGGAGATGCAGAGCTGAGAGAGAGAGAGAGAGAGATAGACAGTAAAGTCACGTATGATGTCTGTGATAAGCACGATAAAAACTTGCTGAGGAGCAGCTTGGATTACAAAGAACTTTCTGCCTCTTTCATGTCTCATGATAATTAAATAGTCCATTTTTATTCAGCTTCTTTCAAATGGGGTTCTAATTAAGCAGTAACTAATGAAATATGAGATTAAGCAGATTTCTGCTGGTCAGAGACGTGCCCAGGGCAAAGTTTAAAACAGTTTTGTAAAACTTGTGTTTGAAACAAAGCAAAAATATTTATTAGTGAAGCAGGAGACAGATTCTGTGAGTGTAAATGCAGATTGAATTAATTTTCTTAGTGTTATGCTGAACTGAAAGAACATAAAATTCAATATGTATTCCTTTTAATGTGGTTGCGATATCATCACCGCAAATTTAAAAAAAATGCGTCTGTAACCAGATAAGAAGATGCTATCAGGCACTTCTAATTTTAATTAAGGTTCAACTTATTGGAGGAATATATATTTAAAGAATTAATTAAAATGCTGTTCGCTGTATAAGAGATATCAGTATAGGAAATTAGCTAATTGCAGTATCATAGGGGATCTGTGCTTTGCAAGCTGTTTTGTGATGCTAAGAAAGCATCTTCATGTGGATGAGAGGGACATCTTGGGGGAAGCAGGAAACGATGACCATGACCTTCTTTCTGGGTTACTTTGAGTAAAAATGGTCACTGGGCTTGCTGCATCTGTGTATGTCAACCAGTGTTATTTCAGTCTTTGTTTTTCTTCGGGGTGGGTGGCTGGCACCCATGCTCAAAATACTTGAGATAATTGGACATAATTTGATTGCATCATGGTAATCCTGTCTCCTGCAGGAAGGGCTTTTGAGGTGGTTAAGATGCCTTTAAAGACTGGAGTCTTTCAATGCTGTCATTCTTGATAACCTTTTTATCGCTGCAAGTTCGTGCGAAGGTACTGCTGGAGCTCTTCAAAGATCAAATCGTGCTTTATTTAATATTTTCATTAGCAGCCTTTACAGAAGAATTAAAAGCTTGCTAAATAAATTTGCCAACTCCAAAGCTGAGAGACACTGGCAAGGCGGAGGAGGACTGGATTATTAAGTGAGAAGAACTGCTTTCCTCTGCCGTTAATTGGTTTCGGGATAATGTCATGTGCTTAAGGACAGACAATATGAATTCCTTCTATAAGCTTAACATCACATTTGAGAGCAGTAAGGAATGAAGGTGTCCTATCTGTACTTAGGAAGATGAATTTAAACAGCCACAGGTCAAGGAAGGGTAATTAGGATAATGGTGGAAGGATCAGCCAGCATTTTACCAGTAGCCTGGAAGAGCTTGGCTTCAGCCTAGAAAAACATAAGCTGAGAGGAACTAGGATTGTTTTCTGTAAGTTTATGGTGGAAAAATACCCCAAGCAAACGATATTTAAGCTAAAGGATGGTTTTAGAAGGCTGCATGGGATGTGAATAAGGACTCCACTTCATCTGGCAGGCAGGTGATTTCTCACCCTTTTTGGTGCTTCCATGGGCACAGTGCCTTCAGCATTTGCTAGTTTTGGCAAACCCCAAGGTTAAGTGTTAGAAGTGTCCCCCCCTCCCCCCCGCAAAAAAAGAGCACATTTATTGGGAGCTTACTTTAAATGATTACTTTGAAAAGAAAGAACAAAGCTTCTAGGGAGAAGTACTTAAAAAGGGAACTTAATGCATAGGCAGCCCTGTCTTCTTTAAGAATTTAGTGCTGCTCTTGGTGGGTGTGTGGATGCGCCAGACGTCTTCCAACACCTCTGAGTAGGTGCCAGTCTGTCAGATTAACTCAACTAAAATAAACCTTTCTCCCACTCCCTGCCTGCTATCAGCCCTTTGAGAGAGAATTGCCTTTTAAAATTTACTGGGGTGTTTGCTGGGCTTTTATTCTGTGGTTTTAAGTTAGTTTTGAAATGAGCAGAGAGGAGGTGAAAAATGTTAGACGCTTTTAACACTCATTTAATGATCTCATCCTTTGAGCCTGTTTGTGGAGAGGTGGCTTATCTTGAGCTGTTCTCTCCTTTCCTTGCCTGTTTTCCAGGAGAATGTCTCCTATTGTGTGAAGCCAATAACCCTTTTTAATAGGTCAGAGTAGAGTATTAATGAGCTTTTACACTGAGGTTATAAATGTCACATGTGTTTCTAAGAGTAGGAGTGGAAAATAGAAAATATTGCCTGGATTTGTTCTCTTATTTTCAGCAGCGTGAAACAGTTGATCTTCTGATTTTTAAAAAAGCTTTGATCAATCAGAGCCTTTTAGATTTTGTTATTTAAAATGCAATCCTAAGGACCAAGCATCACTTGCCTTCCTAACTACCTGCTTTAGGAAAGTTAAAAAACTATAAATTTGCTGTGAAATAGATGTGTCTGTAACGAGAGAATTTTGCAGGACAACCTGCAAATAAAAGTTGAGAGTTTTTATTTGTCTTGTGAACCCACAGTATGTTCACTTGGCTGCGATAAACCTCTGCTTGCAGCACAGCAGAGTTTTGTCACCTCCTCAAAAAGCAGCAGAATTAGTGCTGACAGAGGTATAAACGTGGCAGGCTTGGTTTATACCAGGAGTGGCCAGCATGATTGACTTGGTGTAACGTGTCCAAGTGTCCATATGGGTGGCAGGTCTAAGAAAACATATTGTACAGCCCAGAAAACAGCATAGTGGGAAAGGGACACCGTGGTTCATAGAAGGGAGGCGGTGGCAGCTCTCCAAGGCTCTCAATCCTGTCTCCTTGCCAGTCTGAATTGCAGAGCTCCCCAGCAATGTCATCCTTCAGAGTTTCTACAGTTTAATTTCCTGCAGCAGCAACCGCTCCAGCACAGCGTTGCTGCTGGCAAGGCGAGGTAGCCCTGGTGCTGTCACTTCCATTTCGTTTTCAGCCACAGTTACCTTAGTAAACAAAGGGCTGAACATCTGCAGTTTTGCTTTATCAAATGGCCCTATAATGCTGCAAAGAAAGAAAAGGGAAGCTGAAGGCATTTGAAAGTAGCTTAATAAATTGGTATTAGTATTGTAATTTGCTCACTTTTTACTTTTGGCTGCTTAGCAGAAATTGGGAGACCTATTAATTTTGTCATAAGAATGATGATGTTGTATACAGAAAAATATCTGGCCACATGCTTGTATTTATTTTAAAGGACAAAGATTAATGAAATGTAATTTTAAAGGAAAAATAATTTATTATTATACATTATGCTTTCAAATAAAATGGAGAAGAGATTTAGAGCACTAGTGTTCCCATTTATACTATGGCTATGTATATAATGTGTGGTTTTGAGAGATCAGGGTAAGTGTCATGTAAAGATTGTTCTTGAATGGCAGAGTAAATATCACAAATTCTGCAGACAATCTGATGTGGACTTGCATGGATTTCATTATTGTGTAGCTGACTTCAGATCTGGTTAGTACATTTTAAATTCCTCTGGCATGTTGTGCTAATTCCTTCTATTGCTGCTACAGCTGAGCCAAAAATTACTGGTCCCTTTCAAACTGATTAGAAGAACATTTAAAAAACATTAGTAAAGGAAGAATGTTACAAAAAAGGCCTTAGAAAGCACATTTTTAAAAAAGACTGTTCTGGACACAGAACGTTTTCATTTTTTTAAAATAAAATTGGAATGTGTAAGTTGATCACTATGGTTGGAGGAGTGGGCAGAAGTGGCATTTTCCTTTTCCTGCTAGTTTTGTTCTAACATGAAATACCTGCAATTAACACCATTGCCTTTCCCCATATAGGAAGTGCTGGGGTTTTTCCTAGGCAGGTACAATGATTATTCCTGCAAAACTGTGGATTTAACAACAAACACCCCCCGCACTTTGCAGTGTTCAAGGAGCCTGCATCATCAGTATATAATGATGTACTGCAGGTATTAAGTAGCGAGTGGTTTTTTTACCATTAGAGTAATAGTCAAATCTGGGTCAGCTCCCAGAAGAATGAGAGTTTAAAGGTCTTGGACAACTTCCTAGTGCCCACGTATGAATTGGCCGCTTCCCTGTTGTGCTTCAGTGGTTCAGGGAAACATTGGCAGTTTTTCACGTGCTCTCCCAGCCCTGTGCTGAGGTTGCTCATCCGTGGGCTCAGAGTGCTGCTGCCCTCCTTTCAAAGAGAGGGATGCTTCAGGCTGGTATGGGGCATCTCGGGATTGATGAGAGCTGCTTTTAGGTGTCTGTCCTGCACCTCAGCAGATGACCCCTCCTCAAAAATTTATTCTGTTTGCTCATATCAGGTTGTTGGTATGCATAATGTTCTGCAATAATCTTGATGCTGCTGTTAATTTTTCTGTTAATGGACCCCCCCCCAAAAAAATCAGATCTTGCAGAAGACGAGTGTTCTGTCTTGTAAATGTTTGAAAATGGCTGTGGGAGCCCAGGAGCACTCCTTGCCTCCCTGTTCTCACTGCTGTTGAGCAGAGTACAGCAATAATACAATGCTAACCTGCTTAGCCAGATGGTAAATGTCATAGAGATATCTTCATGTTTGTTTGGGTTTTTTTTCTTCTGTATAAGGTGAAGTAAACTTCAGTAAATCTCTCATCCAATCATGGAGAATAAATTTGATGTTGCTTTTGGGCATACTTATTCCATATCCTCTTTCTTACTTGTTTTCAGGACATAAGTGACACTAATTTGCACTTGCACAGTTCCTCTATCTTGATTACCGAGCAGGCTGGATGATGTAGAGATTAGCGATGACATTTTGAAAGACCAAACGCTTGCCAGCGTCTTTAAAATTCCCTACTTTTCCTTCGTTGTATGATCAAGCCCTGAGGGGAGATGTCAGAGGCAGCTTCCTACAAATGTGAAAGTGCTAGAAAACATGATCCCTGGCTTGTTTGACAGATGAAAGTTTATCCCAATGTTTATTTTCTGCAAAGGAAGCAGTATTGACTGCTGACCAGACCTAGCAGAGGTAACAGCACCTGCCAGAGCTCCTTCTCACCAGGGGAAAAATCGGTTTTTCTTCTCCACAGTGGCATTTTAGCTGGTTGTAAGACATGGGAAGATGCCTTAGCAGGTCTCCAGCCCCCATTGACACCTAGCATGGTTTATTTCCTCATCCTCAGGAATTCTGCTTCATTCCTGGGAAGGCTCAGGCATGCCCTAGATGGGTTCTTCAACTGAAGGCAATGCACCCAAGTGTACCCAGACATGAGCTGCTTCTGTTTTTAGATGTTTTCCTATTTAATATCCTTAAGCACCAGTTTATAGCAGCACTGTAGAGATTTCCATGAAGGAGTATGGGAGACTTCACTCATCACTCACACATTGACTTGCAAACCTCAGAAAGAGGCCGGTGTTGTGGGAGTTTGACCTAATAACTTCCTAGAGCTGCTGAGCAAAACAGAGCAAGAAACATTTTGAAGAGCTAGATTTATTTTCTTTTCCTGACAGTATTACTGCAGAAATCTTTGCATCAGTCAATTGCTGCAAAAATTTTGCATAATCCAAACTGGGCTTTTGTTAATACTTCACTAGTATCCTTTCAACCCACTGAATGCGTTTTAATTGATTTGGCAGGATTATACTGAAGGATAAAGTTAGTCTTTATTAGCACAAAGGAGAACAGTAGGTAATTTTAAATTTTATTTTCTTTTATCTAAATAAACCAGCAGTATCTAATATAGCAGTGAGTGCGTTCAGTAGTGTTAGGTATTCTGTGGAGGAAAAATAAAATACCTGTCAGAAATATGCTGATGATGGCAGCCTGCCCAGAGCTGAACTCACTGTAATAAAACCTCCTGGACTGGAATGGGTGCTGTTCATGCTCCTCGCCTCCCAAGCTGTTTTTGCAGTGTGAAACCCACAGCCAGCAGCCCTCAGGCCTGTGGGGCTCCTGTCCTTTGCAGGAGGTGTCAGCTGGGCCATGGCAACGGGGGCTGGAGCCTGGAGGAGCTCAAAGAGTGGGATTAGACGAGCTTACATCCTTTGACTGTGTACCGGATCACTGGATTGAAATCACTTTGATAGGTGCTTTTTGAGGATTTTGCAGGGTTGGTTGTTTTTTGATTTGTTTGGGGGTTTATTTGAAGTCCCTGAGACTGGGTTGCTTTGCTCCCTAGTTTTGCAGCAACACCAGCATTGAGTTTAAAATGGGTATTAAGACAATCCAGTTTATTCTGACTCTACCAGCGGGGTGCTCCTTTATGGGATACAGGATATCACCTTCAAATCCATATCAAAGAGAGACACTCCCCCTCCCTTCCCGAAGTGCTGTGGTTGCTTGGGGAACAAGATGTGTTTCTTGCATGAGCAGGTCCTTTTGTCAAAATAGCTGCATCTGTGAAAGTTGGGGTTTTTGGTTTTTTTTCCTTTCAGTAAAACAAGGAAAATCTCCCTGCAGCATACAATAGCACCCTTTTTCCTCTGATTAGTATCCTAATATAATGTCTCTGTCCTTTCCCTCTCACATGTCTTAAGACCCTAAAAAAATTTGGACAAACCACTTCTTGCACTTTTAGTACTTAATGACTAAAATGATATAAGTGTTAAAGAAGTCAATTGATAACAGATAAAATTGATAAAATAATTGATAACAGGGAAAATGGGAAGGGAAGATGGGTGGAACTGTACTGCACAAACATCCATTTGCTTATGTGCAGAACATGTATTGAAAAACACTGGGGAGGTCCTCAATAAACATGTGCTCATCATAGCATTGGGTATGAAGTCATAGAAACAAAACCTTTAAAACTTATTTTACAGGTAAAGCTGGGCATTACATCAAATCTTTCATGCTTGAAAAATAAGCTATTTGTTTGTTTGTTTGGGGGTTTTTTGCCTTTTTTTTTTTTTTTTTTTTAAGAATAGTGTAGGATGGTAATATATTTCAGAGTTTGGGACAAAATGTTTTGGACAAGACACAGAAATTTAGGACAATTTTTGGTTTTTTTGACAAAACCAGTCTCTAACATTAGTTTTGTTCAGGTATATTTGGCTCCTTTTAATGACTCTGTGTGTACCCAAGGAACGCTCTGATCAGTGCAGCTCTGTCCCTAGGCCAGCAGATAATGAAAGATTTGAGCATTTCCTGAGACAGATAAGTTATGATAAACCAAGTAGTTGTTCAGCATAATTCAATTCTCAGTAGCAGAAATGTGATTTTGTGCTGTTGCACCTTTCCTCCAAAATTCTCTTTAGTTGATCTTGTTTGTTTCGACTTCTTAAATTCATATATGGAACACAGGAAGGCAGCAGTGGTAAGAGCAGCTTCCTAGGAACATACTCTTATCTTGTTCCCCCCACCCTTAACATCATCTATCTGTAAGTTCAGGAAATAGTGTAGATTTCCAGGGAAAATATTTTGTGATGTGCCTGCCCTGGATTTAAGTGCAAACTCTTTAAGGAGGGTTCAGCACTATTCCACTATGTATCAACAGTTTGCAATGAAGAGGTTTTTACATGCACAACAGTCCTGTTTACTGAACTAACTCTCTCAATGAGCTTTATTTAATTAACAAAGGAAAACAGAAGAAAGAATAGAAAGAAGAGCTTAGAGATGGTGCTTGTCCTGCTGATGCTCAACCTTTTTGACCCTTAAAGGGAATTACAAATTTTCACATAGACAAAAGCAGCAAGGTGTGTAAGTGGGATAGATGAGGGTCTGTCTGAGACAGCCATGGTGGAGCTGGTGATGTCCTACATGCAGTTCCATCCCTGCCTTTTCTTCCCTTATCCAAGGAAATTGCATGAGGTCAGCAGTTCAGCTCCTCCAGTGATATTCTCCTGACTGCTTACTTCATTGGGCTGCAAAGTGCTGAATTTCAGCAACCAGAAAACCTTCCAAGAGCTGGGAGTACTGCGGTGTTTTTAATTTTTATTTTAGCATGCAGTATGTCATTTCTGTATCAGGGAGAAATGAAAAGGTTTTTAGTGGATGAAGTAGGTTACATGCCATTAAGGAGTTCTTAAGGTAAAATAATTGCTTTAAAGACATTAGGTGGAGGTTCTGTGTTATCAGCTAATGCCCTAAAACTGTATTTACTCACTGGGTTAGCATTTCCCTGTATATGGCTTTCTTTCTATTAATGAGCTCATGTTCCTCGTGGGCAGTAATTTATTCCATCAGGTTTTGGAAATAAGTGTCTTAATGTTTCTCAAGAAGATTACTGAAACGAGGTAAACAAACAAAATACCACAGATTCTGTACCTATCCACATTCTTGTGTTGCTCAAACAGTGTAGAAAATGAAAATAGTTTGAGGAGGAGTGCAATGCAAATAACTTGTGACCATTGAATGTAGCTCAAACAGGGGGTGAGCATATTATACACACAATCAGGAAGTGCATGGAGTTTACACAGGCTTGTATTTGGGATGTAATTCTGGAATAAGGGTTAAAACATCATTTCTTAAATCCTCTGCTTTGTCAGCATTCCTTGGTAGAAGGAGATACCTTTTTAAAAACTGTTACTTCTGTGCTTCCTCACTGAATCCATGAAAAAACAATCACAAGGAAGCCAAATTAACTCCACTTTACACACACAAACCAGAAGCTGAAGATGATGTGGAAGGTAAGGAGGCTTTCTCTTCCTGCCTCTTGGAGCTGCTGATGCTTGGTCTAGTAATTTAGGAAATTTTGTGAATACAGCAGGCTCAGAGGTGGACAAAGGCTTAGATTTGCCGTGGCCTCCTGTGTGTAACCTTGCCTTAAAGGCAGCCATGCCTGCATTATGGAAATACAACTGCTCCTGTGCCTCTCTAAATTTAGAGGTCCCCAGTTTTCATCTTACAATAGTGAAAACAGATTCCATTACCTTTTTGCAATCCTTGCAATAAAAGCAAGGCTTCAAGTTAAAACCCTGGAAATCATTATTGTGAGGTGAGATGGGAAAGCAAAGTTTGTGAGGACATCTTTTGTCACACCAGCACCTGCTGTGTCTGAGGGCATTAATTTAAAATTGTAATTAANCATCCAAAAAAAAAAAAAAAAATCTGTTTTCATGTGGAAAGCCAGTTTCCTGGTAGGCATTTATCAGGGACTAAGGCCACTGGAGGAAGCAGTATTACATAAATTGGATGTGCAGTTCTGAGCTAAATAAATTTTTAACTATTTTGCATAAATTAGGGACATTAAATTATGCATAATGTGCATAATTTCATCCTTTTGTAAATGATGTTCCACAGTTAGCGATTAAAGAACGTGGTGCAGCCCCTGGAGTTTGAACAATCAGACCTTCCACAGCTCTGTCTATAGATAGCTATTCCTTAAGCTCAGCCAGGGGACAGGAGCGTGTGGCAGCACTTGGGTATGATCTGCTCCCTGTTTTTGATGACTTAAGAGGGCTGTTCAGGACAGAGTATCAGCCTATATGAACACTATCAACCAGCTTGAACAAGTCAGATTATTTAATTAGCCCTATTAAGACCCTTCTATTTTTATAACTTATTTATGAGTGTTCTTGCTAAGCTTAGAAGGTCCAGCTTCACATATCAAAAAGATGTTTTCAGCTCATGTTGTTAATCTTGAGGGGTTTTATACTGTGACTCCATTACATTTCCATCCTAAGAAAACAAAAAGGGGCTCTGAAAAGCAGTTGACGTTGGGAAATTCACATCTGCAGTCCGGACCTGCAGGTTTCAGGCATAGGGCATTTCTAATGGACATGTGCTTGGTTGCCAGAATGTGTGTTGTATGCCTTTGCCTTACACCATCAAAAATCCAGAGAATGTTTATTTAACACCCATTTGAAGTGTCTTGGTTTCTCCCCAGGGGAGAAATGTTCCTCAGGCATCACTTGAAGATGACCATGCTGAGTATCTTACTTGATGTCCTGTGCTGAGAAACCAAGGTGGTGCTTGTTTTGAGCATCTGCTTTGCCACCCTTTCACTGAGATCCACGTTCTGCTTTGATCTAGGTGTTTTGAGAGGAGCAGGAAATTATTTGATGAAATAACTATTAAATCAAACATTGATGTTTACCCAAAGGAAAAACTTTTAAAGCAGTTGTGTCCAGAATTTAATACCTGTGTCACGGTTGTAACTTCAGAGTGTTTGAAAGGGCTTTAATTTTACCACAAGGGTAGGAGTCTTATCCACCACCCCAAAATTAAATTCATTTGCAAAGAAAAAAAAAGAAAAATCCTGATGTCTGAATTTAGTCAATGAGCTTTTTCTCTCTGATGGAATCACTCTGGGCTAGTTTGGAAGATGAAAACTCCTCAGGTATGGTGTAACTTTATACTTTGAAAAAAAAAATCACTGATGGTTTTGTGCTGGCCTGTGTGAAGCTCTGGCTGTTCTGGTATCAGTAAAGAAACAGTTAATTAAACAAAGATCAGTCCCAAGGTGATGCTGAAACAATATATGGATTTGGAAGTAAGGTTAAGGTGTTTTGAAAGTGGAGGGTGCACAAGTGAATTACGGTTCTGCCCAAAACTATCCCAAACAAACATGGTTTGGATAAATCCAGGCAGGTGGCATCTGCCAGCTCACTTCTGAAGATCTTAACCAGCTCGAGCTGCAGGTGAATGTGCAAAATTTCATCCTCTCAGCAGGGAAGTCTATATATACGCTTTAATGCATTATGTCATCAGTAAATTATTTTAATAGCAAATAAGCCTTTATTATTTTTGCTCTTGCTTTATTGCATTTGCTGCTCTGCATTCAATATGTACAGCATTGGCACAAGATAGCTTGCATGCTCACTAGTGCATTAGCGGGAGAGAAGGAAACTCTCTTCCAAGACCATAATATTCTGAATTTGGTACTGTTAAAGCCAGAAGTATAAAACAATCAGAAAACCCTAACAGTTGCTGCACATCAGGCTCTGGTAGAAAGCTAGGAAATAACAGCTTATAAATGAAGCAAGTTTCTCACAGAGTCATGGAATATACTGAGTTCAAAGGACCCATCAGGATCATTGAGTCCAGCTCCTGGCCCTAGTTCTGGAAGGTGCCAAAATGAGACACAATTAATACGGTTTCCAGAGTACCAGGGTGTTTTTGGAAACAGCTTTCAAGTTAAAACAGAACTGTGGGCAATTCAGGATAGCAATATAAATTTAAAAAGGGTACTTTAAAAAGTGTTTGAATATGGAGAATACTGATCAAGTGGAGTCACATGTGTTTAGGCAACACTGAGAAAAAAATCCCACCCCTTGCTCCACAATTAAATATTAAACAGTGCACAGAAATAGCATGGAATTCAAAAACTGAGATAAATTTAATGTAGATCAATGCTATTTTGATAAACGTGTTGAATAAACTGCCTACTGTAGTAATCTGCTTTGCCTGCACATATACCTGTCTAACAGAAGGGATTTATGATGGTGCTGGGGAGCATTGCATGCAGCAACTGCAGCACTAGGAGAAAGAGCAGTCTTGAAGAGATGGGCCTGACATGGAGAGGAATAGAAATTTGTATAAACCAAAGGAAAAAACACACAGTTTAGTTTGAAAGCAATCTTTCACTTGCCAAATTAATTTTAGCATTATGTGTGTGGAGTAAAAGTTGCTATAGAACCCGAGGAAGGTCTTGTATGCTCCAGTGTGCCATTTTTTGCATTGACATCACATGTGGTAAGAGGACACCAGCTCTCCTGCAAGCCTGACCTGGTTTCCTGAGGAAGACAGAGCCTGGTCCAGGTTTTCACTCTTGCTGGTGGAAGGTGAAGTAGGAACAACTGGGTTGATTTACTGAAGTTGCATTGGATTTGTACCCTACTCTCACAGACAGAAATGTTGCATGAAAAGTCATTTTACTTAAGACTCTCATACAATTATCTCATCAAATGCCAACTTTTTTATACTGTTATGACCTTGTGTGGCATCACTGAAGTTGGTACATACCATTACCAGGCACTTTCTGGCTTAGGTGCCTCAGAAGGCAAAGCAGTCACAGAATGTTATTTTACCTTTTTCACAACATAAATTTGGAGCCAGCTGGGAGAGAGGTTTTTAAATAGCTTGAAAATCGAACAAAACCCATTTAATTTTCTTACTGGAGAACTGCTGGCAAAGAACTAGGCTCTCTAGCCAGTGACCCAGCCATTAAATGGGCTCAGATACCAGGGATCCATCCCCCTGTGTGAGAGCAGACGAAGAACAGGTCTGTCCAGTCCCTCTGTGTCATTTTCCTTTCCCTCCCACTGCTTGGGAAGCTTTTTGCACATCAGCATAATGAGGCTCCACATGCTCAGTCTTCACTTCTTGCCCTTCCCTAGATTGGCACCTGATGGGACAACAGAGCAAAATAGTCTTGTTTGGTGCATTACACTGAACTGAGCTTAGCATTACACTCCCCTTTCCGTGGATCCATTCAGTGCTCCATGCAAAGGACACATGGTTTGTGTAAGGTCAGTAAGGAAGCACAGAGCTGCGCCTCCACTGCTCAGGAAACTGCAGGAGACGTTTTTGAAACCACTAATATATAGAATTGAACTGCATTTGGTATACATTCCTTCTTGTCAGAGAAAATGTCTGAAATATTAAATATTTTTCATTTGCTGTTTCTTTTAAAAACTGTATTTCAGAGGGCTGTAACTCCATGCCTTCCCTCCCTTTCATTGTTCACATTGTCCTCTGTTACGAAAACTTTTTTCCAAGTAGTTAATAATGAAGAAAACCTGCAAGTGTAATAATCTTAACCTGAACACAGAGAGAGGTGAGGCTCATGACCTGAAAAATGGTAGTTTCTGAGTGGGTTTCTTATCAGTGCACTGCAGAGGTGCAGCATAATTTTGAAGTAGTTTTTCAACTTCATTCATGAATAAGACCAGTATTTTTCATAGTTAAGTTATGTATGAAAAAGTGGGTATTTTATTATTTCCTTTTTTCTTAGTTTTTAAAAGCTTGATACATGTAGCGTTGGATCAAGGCACACACAAGACTGGCCAAAGGGCATACAAAGCACTTTGGTTTTTAGTTGAAGAAACAGAATGATTATTGCAACAAAGAGTGGCTTGGGGTTTAAACATGAAATAGCTCATAGTTCAGCAGGAAGGCAGAAAGAAACATGTTACCTTACAGATTTACCAAGGAATTTCTGGATAACTGTGACAGTAATGGGCAGTATTCCTGACTGTAACAGCAGTATACTGAACACAGACCCGTATACGCTTCACAATAGCTGCATTCTCCATTTGTCTGCTCAACTTTGGGACCACAGTTTTTGAGACCTTGCTTTTATTCCCTTGGGTTTTGTCCTGTTCTCTTTTTTTTGTGAAAATGCACTTTCAGCCCTTTTTCTTTTCAAAGCAGTTTCAAAGTGTTGTCTTTGTCTTCCTGCCCTTGTCTCCCAAATGCCTGTGAGCATCCATCACTATTTTCTCTGTAATATACAGACCACTGATTCTGATAACCAAAAATCTATTCTTAAACTGTATCTACCCCCTTGGTTTGTAGAGCTTACCACTTCTTTTTTTCTTTTTTTTTTTTTTTTTAATTCCTTGTTAAGAATTTGACTATGCTTTCCCTCTAGGGATTAGGTTTTTTTTAACACTTGTCAAAAGCTTCAGTCTCATGCATGTCATCAATTTGATTATTCTCATTTAAATTGGATTTCACCACTGTTGAATGGATATATCCAGACAGCTGATATTGCCCATTACTACACGCATTTTTGTTTATTGAATATTGTTGTGGTTTACAGATTTAATAGACCCAACACTGGAAGTTCTGTGAGTTTTTGTAACCACTTTTTGATCTTCCTGATTTGCCAGGTTCAACATTATTTTATTGATACCAAAGTGAAAAATGGTCTGTGCTTACACTTACAAGGATCTCAGATGAATGTTCTGACTGCTCAACACGGCAAGAAAATTCACTTTCACAGTCAACAAGTCATCTTACTCAGTAGAACACAAAAGTTAAATGGTCTGTAACTTCAATATTAGCAAGGAAAATACAGTACAAATTACTAAAAAATACTAAAATATAGAATTGTGGTCAGGTATCCCCACTACATTAATCGCAGCAGTAGCCTGAAATTTGAAACTTTTAATAAAAAGTTCTTAAATATAAATTATATGGCAAATGTACAGTACATTGCTTTGTCAGTCTTTTAATCCAGTGTTTTGCAGTAGAACAGCAACTGTTAAGTCAGTCTTTTCTTGTTTTCTTTAAAAAACAAAACATACCCAAAAAACCCAACAAAACCCAAACCAGTCTTTCACGTCCCTCAGTATCATGAGTGTGAATGATCTGAATCTGGAATACCACTGTCTCTGTAGCTCCTGTTACTACTGCTTTCACTGTGGCTGTTCTTGTACAGATTCATGCCGTTAGGTGGGAAAATGGTGTGTATTACAAATTCCTCCTTGGACACTTGGTCACTGGTTATTGGTATCATCTGGAAAGAAGTCTCCCTGATTTCCAGGATGGAGTTATCCTTCTTGGTTCCCGCTTCGGCATAGTCGTCTTTTCTCCGGCGTCCCTTGCTGTAGGTGCAGTTCCGGGAGAAGAGGGACCCGTTTCTGTGGACGTACCAGCAGACCAGGGCCAGCAGCCCTATGGCCACCAGCGCCACCGCGCCGCCGATGATGGCGGCCAAGGGCAGGCTGGAGTTTTTGTAAGGTTCTTTCTCCTGCTCCCGATTGAGGGTGGTGGTGGGGTTGTACATCTTCAGAGGTGCCGTCTCGGTCTCGATGCATTCGGGTGTTTCGTCGGAGAGATAGATGTTGCTGGTTTCCATGGGAACCATGCACACACGGTATGGTGACTCTGGCTCGAGAGCCGTGAGCAGATAGTCGTTTCTGTCGCCCGTAACTATCGTTTCAGTTATAGATCCAAAGGCAGGGCTGTGACCCATCTTGAGCCAGCTCAGTCTCAAAGCAGTCATCGGTAGTGCAACTTTCCAGGAGATGTGAATAGTCTCTGTGCTTACGGATTTCACAAATATTGTAATGATTTTGCGTACCGGGCTCGCTGTGGTTCTGTAGTTTTTATTCAGGTTGGGAGTCTTGATGTCGGGTTGTTTGGTCACAGAAACGGGCCAGTGTCCCTGGGCCGGGTATAACGTGTTTGGTACTGCAGTAGTGATTTGGATGGTGCTTATCACACTATCATCCTTACAGTCAAACAGTTCTGCGCTGAGGTCTTTGATAGCCATCCCACGCACTTTTTCTGGTGCCTGACACATCAGCCCACGTACGTTCACTTTTAAAGGCAACGACTGTAACCAGTCACGCACCCATTTCATTTTGCACCCGCAGTGCCAAGGGTTGTTGCGAAGAAAAAGTTGAGTGATGTTGTCCAGATCATCGAAGACACCCTGAGGTAAATTGCTGAGATTGTTATTGGACATGTCTAGTCGATAGAGTTGCCGTAAGTAAGAGAAAGCATTGGGTGGCACACGGTTGATGTGGTTTTCTTGGAGATAAAGCTTTCTTAGGTTTGTTCCCGGCAAATTCACCGGTGCAGCTGTGAGTGAGTTGCGGACCAATGACAATTCTGTAAGATTGACTAGATTCACAAAGACTTTGTCTCCTAATCCATGATTATTTAGAAGATTTCCATCTAAAACGAGGCGTTTTAGATTTGTAAGGTCTTGAAGGGACAGCTCAGAAATTGTGGAAATACGATTATCATCCAAGCGTAGCTCTTCTATGGTTTTAGGCAAACCCCAGGGAATGGTGCTAAGGTGATTTCGAGAGAGGAAAAGAAGTCTGAGATAGATGTTGTCCCGGAAAGCTCCGTCCTCGATGCTAACGGCGGAAACAGAATTATCATCCAAATGCAATTCTTCCAGATAAGGAATTTTTGAAAGTGAATCATAAGTAATGGTCCTTATATTGTTCTCCTGCAAATGCAGTTCCTTAATGTACTTAGGGAGGTTAGTGGGGAATTCATCTAGGCTGTTGCGGTACAAATATATTCTTTCCACCCTAAGCAAGTTCTTCAGTTCTGAAGGAATCCCAGCATTATTTATTTGATTGTTCTGAAGGAAGAGGGTAGTTGCATCCTCTGGGATTCCTGTAGGAATAGACGTCAAATCGCGATCATTACAATATATGAAACCCACATCACAGCGACATACTGAAGGGCATGGTTTGGCACTAACAGAATAAGGTGCCATGTCAAGTAACAGCCCTATTTTAGTCCAAACTAGGAAGATGCTCCAGGTAACACTAATCATGGTCAGGAATGATGAGATTTCTATACAGTTCTGATCTTCAACAATCTAAAAAAACCAAACAAACAAAATTATCCAGATCATCATTGAAGAAACCGCGATAAAAAAAATCAACTTCAACATTACAGAAGACATCTGAAACACACATTAAACCAAAATTCAAGTGCGTAGATGCATTTTACTCTCTTTTCCTTACATCGATAATTCTACTACCTGTACTAATTCAATTAACTTAATAGGTTACTCTGCAGAGTGATTGAAAATAATATAATCAAGTATGCCTCATCTGTGAATTATTTTGCTTAAGCAACAAGACTCTTTCTAAGGATCCCTTCACATTTCACGTGTACCGACAATCTTTGTTCACAGATACCAGATAAGTACAGAACTGAAGTCACACCAGAGTTCAAGTAAATCATTCTATATCTGAAAGATAAGAAGTAATTCCTAAGCCAGCTAACTTCCTCAGGAGCCCTTAAGTGAACTATAAAACCCTTACCAAACCCACAAGTCTAGTGGTAGCTATTTCAGAAGTTCAAAAAAAGCCCTAAAGGCGAAGCATAAAATGCAGACAAAAGAGTGAGGGGCCGGTAAATACTTTTTTTCCGAGTCTTTCCTGGTGCTCAGCTTCACAGTGTGTAACTTGGAAACACAGTGGACTATTTTTGCTTGGTTTTCAGGCTTAAGTGAGTGTTCAGAAAGGTGAATGTTACAACTGGCAGGTCACTGGTAGAGCTATGGCTTTCTAGTTCACTGGATGAAATATTTCATTACATGCCTAATTTCATGTTTAAATATTTGCCCTTCTCAAAAGTCGTCTTACTAAGCAGCACACTCAGAAGAGTCTATTTGGCAGGTTTAACCACATTTTCCCACCTTATTAGCAGCATAGTATAAATTAACTCTTGAGACTGACTTTGTACTTTGCATTGGTAGTGTGTTTGTACACTGAGCTCAGGTAATTAGCATTTTTATAGCTTTTAAGACAACATAATTCAATTACCATTGTAATTAGGGTTGTGAGAATTCCTGCAAGATGACCTGTGCATTAAGCAGTGTCATGACCTTTTTTCTTATGGGTTCATATATTAATTGAACTTTATTCTCGGAGGCATGAAAAGGAAAATAAATTAATATTGATCCTACCGTATTTCAAGGTATGAGTAAATTTTGTGCTTGAGGATATCCAGTAAAGGGATGTCTTTCTGCCCAGTCACTCTTACAGTTTACTCCATGAAGCAGTTTTTCCTCTGTGGTGTTTACTCAGATGGTCCTTGGTGGTGGTGTGTGTTTCCTGGCTCCTGGCACGGTACTCAATGAGCATTCCAACCAAGATTTATCATGGTACATAAGCACACCAGGCCCCAGTGTAGAAAAGCTTCAGCTTCCTTCTATTTTTGTCCTCGTGTAAAGTCTGTGAATGAAGAGCCTCTTTTGTTTGGTTTAATGCCTTTAGCAGGAATTACTTTCTTTGTAACTCTTACAAACTCTTCTGTGCAGAGTAGTAGTCAGAGGAGGGAACTTTAGTGCCGCGTGATAGAAACCATTCATTCTGCTGAGGCTCCAAGGATTGCAGCCTCTTCAGGAGGTCAGGAAAGGGATGCTTTTTCCTATCCAGAATTATCCAAGTATGACCTTTGTACAGTAGCTACATCCTGATACATCCACACCTCTTTCAGAGAAACATTTTCCAACTCTCACTTTTTAACACTTCTTCCAAATTTGTAATGCAGGAAAGAATTCCTCCTGTGCTGGAAGAATGCAAGCTACTTTACCAGGGAAACATCAGGCAATTCAGATGGTTTTCTTCATTATAAAAAACCCTCACAAAAATATGATTTCCTTCCCAGAAAACTCCCCTTTGAAAGTTTTCCTCGAACTCTTAATGTCCTGCAAAAGTAAAAACAGAGAAATTGGAATTAATAACAACTGGTGCACGCTAGTTTTAAGAGTTGCATCCCCTGTACATGAGTAGCACACCTTGTTTCCCCAAAGCATTGGTATTTCAGCAAAATCCACAGAGCTCTTTCAGAAAATGTTTTGCTGTGTAGTTTCATGTTCCTGCAGTTCTGCTGGAACTGTATTTTCCCTTGTTTCAGTAGAAAAATAAAGGCAGAGAGTAACAAAATATTTGTAAACTATGTTTTTCATCTGATGTCAAATGCCAGCGTTACCTCCTTGGAGGAGGCCAAAATGGTCGCTTGCTTTGTGTTCCTGGTAAATAGAGATAGATGATGATCTTCTTGGTTTTAAGCGTAAAGGGAGCTAATTACTGATCACTAGTTGCTGGGTGAAAGGGAAAGTGCTCTTGCCAAAATCTTATATAAATATTTCCCATTTGCAGCATGTTGGGTCTGAGCTAGGGACTAGCCAGGCATCTGTGTCAGCTTTTTGGCAATACACAGGTGGTTTTAGTCTGTAAAATTTCTAAAAAGAATAAAAATATAATTTCTTTTGTTTGTATTTCTTACAGAACACTAGTTCTTTCTGAAACAGCATTCTTAACTTGGGCTGCTTCGTATCACTGCATAAAGTATCCAGTGAGATACCAAGCCCCCTGAGAGCTTGTACTAGCATATCTGAAATAAAAGTGGTAAATCTGAAAATAAACAAATCCTTAACTTTTTCTTCCTTTTCCCTTTTGTGACTTCACGTTTGTCCAAGGGACTGAGCACGATCTTTGGAACCAAAACGCTTGGCAGGAAGAGTGTGCTGAGTAATGCTTGATTCCTGGGAGCAAAACTAGAGCAGCTTCTGGTCCCCTGTAAAATACTTGACCTAAACACACACGCTGTCTGCTTTAACACTGTCTTTTGCAATTTGTAGCAGGTCTATTATGAAACAAACCAGTCATACTCCTTACAGCAACACAGAATATGCAGTGATACATTTAAATAGATGCATGTTATGCTGCTCTTTTTCAGAGAAAAATGTTAACCATTAAAAAAAAAAAAAAGCAAAGCCCCCCATTTGAGAGATGGTGTGACTACCCAGTGAGGGAGGGGAAAAGACTCTTCTCTCCTGCTGCTGCTTTCGTGCTCCTCTGAGCTTCGTTTTCAGCATCTTGTTTTCAGCAGTTGTCCAATGAGAAAAAGAACTCAACATGGGAGAGACCCCCACCCACTATGGCATAAATATTTTTATGTATGTTTTATTTAAGGCAAAAACTCAATCTGTGTGGCCACATTTTGGAATAGAAAGGAATGCATGTTTATTGGTAACTTATGTAATTTGGGTAAATTATATAATCATTATGAAATGGAACAAAAAAAGCTCTGTATTCTCCCAGTGTCTAGTTTTCTGGCTCTGTATTACTCAAGTGTTTGGGGAAAGAAGCCCAGGCCCTATTCCTACAACTTGGAAATAAACAGCAACTTAACAGCTGTGGAAAAAAAATGGTGTCTCTTAGGAACTAATGTGAAGTCGTGATAGAAGGTATTTTCTGGAAGGGTATGGTAAAATAGGAATATAAATTCCTTTAATAGGCCTTTGAAGGCTACAATAACTTTTAAGTACTTAAAATCATAAATTTTCTTTAGAACTCTGAGCTGTAAAATACTTGTTAGTATTGAGCAAAACGGTGGCTGTAGTATGCATACATTACATAGATCTGTGCACACACAGAAAGTTCATTTGTTTTACCTTTCTAGCACATAAACTGTTTCCACTGTGCTTCATTTGATAGTCATCTCTTCATTTATTGCCACTATTACAATAGCAGTAATGTGTAGGATTAAAATGAAAGCACTAAAGCTCATTAAGTTCCTGGAATTTTTTTTTTATCCCTTCTCTCAAAATTACATGAAAACAAGAGCAAGAAAAAGAAAAGGTCTCTTTGGAGAAGACGACACTGTTTCAAAAATGTGGATTAAGACTATACCCCCCACTCCCTTTTCTAAACTTAGAATAGTTTTCTTCAGGTCTTGATTGTTTGATATCTTGCACTTCCCTTTTATATCTCAAGCTATAGCTGAAAACAATGTTTTTGCATATCAAAGGCTCCAGTGATCTGTCTACAGAGAAGAAGGGAATCCTGCTGCCATGCTCCAACTTTCCCCTTCTTGAGCTGTCTCTAAATATTCCCTGACACCAAGTCATTATAGCTGATCCGGCAGGATGAAAAGAAAAGTGACCCCCACTGGTACAGACACTGTGTCCAGGTTTCTGCAGCATCAGATTGGGAAGCTTCATGGCCACATGGTTTTGAAAGAAACCATTATTTCTGAGCAGACCAGATCTTAGAAACTCTGTGCTAAAATTAATTTTTAAATGCAAAAAACACTCCTTGTTTTTTGGTAACAAAAGTGACATTGGAAAAACGGAACAGCAGCCTTTTTGCTCTTTATCCCGAGTTGAATGTTTTCCTGAACTTTTCTGAACCACGTGGTCAAATTAGTTTTTTCTGGGACTGTGTAAGCAAGTGAATTACTAGAGATAGCAGGAACCTGTGGGCCTTGCATGTGGACTTACTGCTGTGGTACAGCTAAGGGGAGATCTCATTTTAAAATGTTCAACATAAGTTGAGCTATTTAAAAAAAAAAAAAAAAGTACCTAAGAAGAACATTGTATTTACTTTAAAG
>VZUA01099057.1:3374-15890 GCA_013401035.1 Horornis vulcanius | reverse complement strand
AAAGAAGTTGTAAGGCATATGTGTGTGTTCTTTCACATTTCCTTTCCTAGTCGTACATTATTAATGGTGATTTTACTTTTCACCCGTGAAATTTTGTTTAGAATTTACCTCAAATGCAAAGGAGATCTCATTCCTAAAGCACTGGCATACTCAGCAGAAGCATCCTAATTCCTTTGAGTCTCAGAAGCACATTCATGTTGGAGGGTTTCCCAGGTATTCCTAGAGGTAACCCCTCTTCAGTTTTCACCCGGTTCTAGCACCTAGAATGACTAGGGATGCTGAGGAGTGAGAGAAGCTCTCCCCCAGCAGGGGTCTGCCCAGAACTTGCTGGTAAACAGGGAAGTGAGGAGAAGGCCTGAGACCTGGGAATTACTTTGAGCAGGTGATGGACATGCATTATTTAGTAGGTATGACTTGCTGCTACTGAGGATGAAGTTCATCATGGGAATAGGAATCTGAAATTCATTTCAAGCTTCGTATCTGGAGCAGTGTTCCTCATTTTCTTTTTTTCCCCCCCTTCCTTAATCCATCTTTAATCTCTTTCCTCAAAAGTTTTGTTCTTTGGCCTTTGGTGAACACACACTAATTGCTGCTGCCAATCCCAAGGCCTTAGGGGAAGTGTTGAGAGTCCTAAAGAGAAGTAACTTGTAGGAACCCATAAGAGACCTTCAGCTCTGTGACTCAGGAAAACAAAGGCATTTTGGCTGACCTCGGGATGGATGTAGCTGTGTGTGATGTGCAGCACGTAAGAGAGCTGACTTGCCCGAGAAGGTGACAACAACAGCTTTGTTAGTGAAGAACAGTCGGACTCTTTTTTTGAGTTCATTGTTTCTTCTCTCACCTTACAAGTAAGAAAACCAAACTCCTGCCTTTCACATACACAGCTGGGTGTGTTTTTGTCTCCCCTAAGAGTGTTCTACACTGTAGTAGCTTTGTATCCAATTCACTGGTGGGGAAAAAGATTATCAAAGCTGCTTTACCATCAGTCTTCCACTTGCTTCTCCACCTAAATCCCACTGCTCTTCACTGAAGGTTTGTGGCATGGATGCCAGAGGCTTTGTCTCCATTCCCTTTTGTAAAGAATGTCAAAGGCAGGCCTAGCTCTGCCAGGACAGCAGGTTAAGCACACGGCCTGTAGCACTGTCATTNCTTTTCATTTCTTTGCTTGGTACTCTAGATGGGTTTTAAATCCAGAATATAAATCTACTTCTAATCTTCACGTATTTTGACAAAAACTCGGCGGTGCAACACTCGGTTTTGCTCATCGCTTTGAAGGTAAAATCTACAAACGACCTGGTGGTGGTATTGACAGGGCTAGCTGGACCCATGATCTGAGTCAAATATGGCATGTCTGTAGTCCTAATTAAAGCATTACTGTATCTCTCTCCACATAAGCAAGCTTTCAGATACAGTAGAATGTGTGAGAACTATTTAATTACCACTTATTGACAAAGAAAAAATGAAATCTTCATTTGAATGAGAGAAGCAGACAGAGTCCCTCATTAAAACTGGAGTAGTTCTTGACCTTAGCAATGATTCTTTAAAATCATGCATTTCTCAACACCAGCAGCCTAAACTAGCACATCATTTATAGGTTTTGTTCACCTGATACGTACCTCAGTGGGTTTTCAGGTAGATTAAAAACCATGCAAGATGCTTGTTACAATAGCAAACATAGTTTTGTACATAAAACCTCAAACCCTTTGCAAATAAATTGACCATAGTACCCCCTGAGATGCAAAGTAAGATTTTTGAAGGTGATGGTTGAAACATCTGCTTTTGTAGTTATAATGCACTGAAACCAGAAGTTTGCCTTGCAAATGCCAGCAGATGCAACACCCAAACTCCAAGAGAAGCTCAGGAAGAGCTGTTAACAGCTGCACTGGGAAATTACCTTCATATTTAAATATGAATGCATCTAAAAATAGCCCCAGTGAGGAATGAAAACTCCATTTGTTGTTAGCCTGCCTAGTATTTGTCTTTATTTCTAGTTGATGTTATTTTACGTTATTGTTCGTGGATATAACAAAGCCTATTTCGTTTCTTCTTGATCATTTTTCCCAGGGGTTGTAGAGAGGTTCTGATTGCAATTGTAAATTCTTTAGTGAACAAGTCGTGATTGCTATGGATTGTTCAGCCACAATCATTTTGAGCCTGTGCTGGGTCAGCTCTGTGCTCTCTGTGCTCTGTGCACACAGTGGAGCCTAGAAGCACATAACAGAAGGGATTCAGGTTATTGAGTTCAGATCCTCAATACTCCAGGCAAGAGCATCTAAAAATGGGTTTGCGCAGTACATCTGGTTGGCTGCTGCCGCAGAGGGCAGCCCCATCTCCACTTCTGCATCAGCTTGTGTTTGGCCAGGCCTTTAGTCAGCTCAGCTGCCAAAAATGCAGACTTCCTCCCAGAATGAAATGTGTTTTGCTGGTGCTGCTTTTCCATGCAGCTCATGATGGAGCCAGACAAGTGCTGGTGTCTGTGGAACCATCCTCTTCCACTGCGCTTTGGTTGTTGGGTCTGGCGTGCTGCACTGCAGAGCTGAAGTTTGCTTTTATGGTCAGGAGGTATGCTTTTCAGAGGGGTGAAAAGTCAAGTTTTAAGTCTCATTAGGTGCTCTATTTAGTCTCCATGGATTTATTGGGAACTTTCTGTGTATGTGTGCATGGAACGGTTTCAAGTCAAATCCATCCGCTCGAAGAGCAGATGAGCCAGCTCTGAATGACAGCCAGTCACACTGCACGTCACAAATTGCTGCTGGCTCAGTTTCACTTATTTGTTTATTTACTTCACCGTTCTGAGCTGCCTGCAAAACAACTGCAAAGCCCTGCTGCCTGCTGGTTATGGTTTTCCACCCACCATCACCGTTCATAACTGACTTCAGCGCTGCATCCGTGAACTTCTGCCTCAGAGGTCTCGTACAGGCTTGTTCTTAGTAAATGTACAAGTTTGGCATATGCAGCTGTCAAATTTCTTACGGTTTATGTCGCCTGTCATATTACTACAAAAACATTTTTCTTCTTTGCTTTTCAATTTCTGAAACTAAAAAAGAATACTCATCTCTTCCTGTAACCTGTAATTCCACATCTACTTTATTTTTAAATAACAATAGATGCCATAACATGCTGGGGCTGTTATTGTGGAATTACTTTGTTGTTTTCCTGATGGTCTAAGGATTTTAATATGTTGGCCAAATGCCTCATTGAAAGGATTGTGGTATTGGCATGGGAAACTGGCACTTTCATCAAATTGTGTGGCAGCTGTTCATTTTGTCGTGACTGTAGCAACCCTTTGCTCTTGCAATGTGGTGCTTGCGTTACTTGAGGTTTCAAGTAGAAACAGTCTCATGTAACTATTGATGAAATGTGCAGTGCTTTTTCTGGGAGTCCCTGAGAAGTGGGTGCTGCCAAAGACAGGGCAGGATCTCTTCACTCTTGTGACCAGTGACTCGAGGAAATGGAATGAGGCTGAGTCAGGCAGGTTTGGGCTGAATATTGGGAGGGGGCTTTTATCCCCAGGGTAAAACCTGGGTGTGTGCTGGTGTACACTGAATAGGCTCCCCAGGTCACAGCACCAACCTGGCAGAGCTCCAGGAGCATTTGCACAATGCTCTTAGGCACATGGTGGGATTCTTAGGTTGTGCTGTGCAGGGCCAGGAGTTGGACTCAATGATCCTGATGGGTTCCTTACAACTCAGCATGTTTTGTGATTCTGTGATTATTAAACCTCTGTAGCCAGCTCTGATCTACCTTCTAATCTACCTTCCCTCTCATCCTAGGGTGGTTTGGGTTCATTCCCTTCTTAGAGATGAAGAGAGGTTATAACATTTACCATTAGCTGCTTTTGGAGTGACTGCTGGGAAAACATCACTGTACCTCTGTAAACCCAGGAATGCTGTAAAGAAACACAGGGAATGTCCTTTGCTAAGGTACCCCAATCTGTAGAATGCTGTGTGCTAGGAAAACACATTTACATGAGCTGGGCCAGAGAGCCATGAGGACATGGTAGGGATTTGCATTTTCATTTTGGCGAGCAAACACCAAAATGTGTGTTGTGTTTGTAGCAAGAAGCAGAGGTAGATGGGAGTGAAGGCAGCTGTGGCAGCCAAACCAGAAGTCATTTACCAGAGGAGTGATGAGGCATCGCTGTAACAGGCACTGACCTGTTGCTGGCCTGTGAAGGGTTGTACCTTTCCTCTTTGAAGTTCTACAAGTTTAATAGTTTTAACCCAAAGGCTTTCGAATTCTGTTGGATAACCTTATAATACCATAGATGGCTGTGCATGCGTATTTTTTATTTCATCTCGTGGCAGTGATATGCTGCCTGGATTATAGGCATCTTTTTGAAATTGCTAATTAAGATTCCTTTAAAGTTTTTGGATTTGCAGGCTGGGCTGTCTTCTGTATTGTTTCAAAAGTGGGTGTTATAAATTTTGTAGGTATTAGTGTGTTGTTTAGAAAACAGATGTTATTTGATATCTTCAAGTCGTCTGACTTTTTCTGGGTAAGAGGGAGAGCACTGCAGACAAAGAGGGATTTTAAAATCTGGACTCTCAATTTATGTGTCCTGTGGCCTGCCAGCTCTTTTTACCTTTTTCTGCCTTAGTCATCCATCCAGTTAGTGGTGAGTCTGCTTTAATGTAGGCACTTGAGGCCTGTGTTTTGCGTCTGCTATTTGGAGTGGAGTTCATAGCATTTTAAATTTTAAAACCATTACTTTGTAATAGTATATTGCAGTGATCTGCAGCAGAGAAAACAAATTGGTTAGTACTGGAGTAAATAATCTCCTAGAATAAGGGAAAAAAAACCACATAGAAGAATGAAGGAAATGTTTTATGGCTTCTAGAACTTTTTTTATAATCAAATGTGACTGCTTTTCTCCCTGTCTGTGCTCTGCACACTCATGCACATACATATTTTCCTTACATTACAAATGTTTCTGGTCAGAGCAGCTAGTTGCAGGCACAAATGCTGTTAGGAAAATATCAGTCCTAAAAACAGCAGCTATTGAAAGATTAGAAGTGACTGAAAACAAAATCTTGTAGAAGAATTTCTAATGTAATTGTAACATAATTTGTTGCTGCTCTTGCTCTGCTATGGCATGATTAAGTACTGAATTTGAATCAGCTTTTAAAAGAAAATGCTTAGTTTCATTCCACAGCACAATTGGCAACTAAATAAAAGTTCAGACTGGATTTTTTTTTCCCCAGCCCTCTTTTCACAGAGAAAGAAAAATGTACATAGAGTCTTTTGTATTTTGCAGAGAGGAAGTGTAGCACAATAGACCATCAGGGGAAAGCAATTCCGATAATCAGTTTTCAGTACTACTTATTACAACTGGTCAGGACTGAGGTTTAATTAAATTTTAGGGATAAAGGACAATAGAGTGTGCTAAGGATGGCGAGTCAGCTTAAACTTAGAATTTCCTGGCTTTAATCCATTTCTGTGCCAACTCAGTAGTATTTCAGTGTATAACTTCAGATGGGATTCTCTTGTATAGAAGTAATAACTGTTGAGGTTTTAGAAGTTTTCCAGGGTCTCTTTTGACTTGCAGAGTGATTATTCGTCCATGCGTGGATCACGGGACTGTGGCACCTGGGAATGCCCCCCTTCTGTGCCACGTTTCAGCGCTGTGGGTTTATGCAGTAAGTTGCCAAATTTGTTAGTTTGTCACTGTTTTTTTGAAACACTGCTAAAAATAGAGTGATTTCAAAAGGATAGTCTATTAAGAGCAAATGCATTTTGACTCTTAA
The DNA here is from genome assembly GCA_013401035.1 of Horornis vulcanius. Taxonomy (NCBI): domain Eukaryota; kingdom Metazoa; phylum Chordata; class Aves; order Passeriformes; family Scotocercidae; genus Horornis; species Horornis vulcanius. The sequence continues at coordinate 10,143 of VZUA01099057.1, read as the reverse complement.
ATGTTCTCTATCAAGTTGAGAAAAGATGAAAATAACCTGGTGAGCCATTATGACATTTAGAGTGACCTTCTGTATAATGCGGCCCAAATAACCTGTTGACACTATTTTTTGGTGTCACAGCTGTCACAGGCACAGCTTCAAAAGGCATCCCATCTTCCAAGGTGAAGAGTCTGCTGCATACCTTAAATATGAACTGTTGCATACTTGTCCTCCAAACTGCTCTCGCTGTTCAAACCTTTTCCAGTTTGTGATCTGCCTGGTGGCAGTGGCCTTGGATAGTCTCAGCAAGATAAATAATCTACGTGGTAAGAATTGTCACATACTCTGGGTTTGATGGCTGCAGGTAAATCACTCCTACCTTGCTGTGGGATACGTATTAATTACATTCTTCTGTTTGCCCACATTGAAACAAATTTTCTAAGTCTTGAATTCTTTCTTTAGAGCTTTTCTAGTGCTTTTGTAGAGCCATTAACATTTTTTCCCCAGGTTGGATACAGCTGCAGCTTGTGCTCAACCAACAGTGCAAATTCAGAATGAAAAAGAATTAAACAAAATTTGAATTCTTTATTGAAGGCATTCACACCTTGGCATCATTTTGGCCATGCTTTTTTGTCAGACTGATAGTTTACAGACCTTTTAAAACTAGGTTTGTAGAATTGTATTGCTCAGGCACATCTGGAGTATTAAAAAAAAAAAAGAAAAGCAGATAGGGCTATCTTGCAAGGTGCCTGGAATTTTGCTTCTGTATTCTTTAGGTCATAAGAAGCTTGAGCTGGTACTTCTCCCCTGAACTGTACTTCTGTACTATGTTAATGTTTCTTAATGAACAAGTGCCACTGTTTTAGCATCCACTTACATAATTATTAGATAATGAAATAAAATACACTAATTGTGGAGAACCCCAAAACACTGTGTTGAGAATATGTTTAATTTTCCTGCTGTGAAAGAGGACACTGCTGCACAAACTTTTGTTTCTGTGCTTTTTCCTTTGTACACTTTATACTTTTGTGGGTGACATGCTCAGCTAAACTGGCATCTTATGCCCAGTCTGTGCTGCACTTTTGCATTACAATAGTTCTTCTTAAGTAATGATGTGAGAAATTAAAAAACCCCAACATGATAACTCAATACACAACTTAGATCTTTTGTTTCTATCTGCCTTTGCTGTTAGAGGATTCATTTATGGTATGGGTTGGAATACCTAAAATTTGAAAAACTTTTAGGCTTAAAAAATACGTTTATAATTGGTTAATTTTGATGTAGAATAATTTTATTGAATAAAGTAGAAACTATAATAAAATGGAGGAGACACCTATGAATTTTGCTGATGCATGATTAAAGTGAAAACTGCTCCACACTACCTAATTGTATAAACAGTGTTAGTAAGCCTAATTTTAGAGACTGTAAATATTTGGATGGGTATTTGTCATAGCATTTAGTTAGGACAAGCCCCTATACTGTATTTATTCCCAGCCTAAGACATATGCTGCTTTTACACAGATGTTCCAAATCAGGGTATTCGGGCTGCTTATTCCCACCTACTTTCATGAATCATTTGAAAAGGGAGGATGGAAAACACTGACAATTTCAGCAAATGCAATTCCAGAAACTCATTACTAAATACGTTTCACACGCCCCAAACCTTGAATTAACAATAAACCTGATGCGAGAATGTGAGAATGATACCTACTGCCCATTTTTTCCCAGTGTTTGTTCTGTAAACGGTACAGGGAAGGCTGTCGAGTAATTTTGCTCAGTGATGGGAAGCATATTGCTTTTACAGATACCAATTTTCTACTTCAGACAACAAAAGCTCTAGATTTTGGTGTTTGGGTTTTTTTTTTAAATTCTAATTGCTGAAAAATTATTTCAGCTAGTCTTGCTTATCATATAACAATAAAGCTTTAGGGCAATTGACCCGCTGACCTTAATTCCCAGGAAACTGTCACATTTCTTCTTTATTCCTTTGTTCATCCTAACAATGTGACCCAAAATACTACGGAGCTTTAAAGTTTCTCAGCGTAGTAAGGTCAAGCTTTAGTCGCCATAGTTACAGTTCAGCTCCGCGGGTCAGAGGGCAAATAGATTAATGATGTCAGACACATCTTTAAATGGTTCTTACACTGCTTCGCCATGCGGTGAGCAGCTGAGCATATTTGAGATGACAAAGGCCTCCTTAAGTCTTGCTAATAGGAGGATCTTTGGAGATGTCTGATGGAAAGGTCCTTTCCGCTGCGCGCCGGCGTTCCATGGCGAGCGGCGCTGGGCACCGGCGGCGGCTGCTTCGCTTCACACTGTCGGAAGAATATTGCGAGGAGTGGATAAATAGCTGCTGCTCCCCCGTGCCTTTCGTTCTAGGCATCCGATTCCTTTGTCCACGATTCAGTCCAGTGGTTAAAAGCCTCGGAGAGGATGTAAAATAGTAAGCTGGAAGAATGTATGGCCATTCTCGATGAAAGACATGCGCTTTCCTCCGCAGTGGTGAGGTGAAGCCAAGAGAGCTGTGGTTGGCGTGCCTGTTTCCTGGCAGCTATTAATAAAAGCCCTTCTTCATACATGTAATAGACAGATATTAAAAACATATCTACGTTCTTCCTCTAGATAATGAAACTTTTTAAATGAAAAAAGGAAATACGGCTCACTTGATGACTTACACGGGTTCCTTGTGGAATAGGCCTTGGTGGTTTGCTCTCACGTAGCCGGTTTGTATCAAAATTCAACAGCACTAAGTAGCTGTTTGATCATTTTACTTTACGAGCAAGAATGCTTTTCCTTTATAAGATCTTATTACTTGCACACCTGCACTATAGCACTTTTTTCAGAGAATGATGCATGTTGCACAAAAATGAGAAGCTCTGGGTGACTTGACATCATTGTTATGGTAGTTAAAAAAACCCAACAAATCAAAAAAGCCCCCAAACCCTAGCAAAGCACTTTCACATGCACTATATCCCAGTATCTTCAGCAAGCTTCTGAAATAACATCTGTGTGAACCATAAATTTATTCTTGAAATGGAAATCCAGCTAATGGTTTGTGTAAGTCTCCAAACTGAATAAAAAGAATAAAAACTTTATCATGAAGTATGGAAGCAACATCAATATATTTTTATTATATGTGTACACTCTCCTTCATCAAAATGCATTATCAATTCATCATGGGGTAGCTGACAGCAGGAAAGTAGGAACTGTTGATGTAAAACTAATTTAGATTAAGAAGGGAGTCAGAGCCTTTCTGCAGCAGTGTCCTGATGCTGCTGGATGGAAGAATATTGTCAGTCCTGGGTAGGACTTGGTTACCTGGTGCTGCATTACAGCCTTTGCTTGTGACTGGCAGAACTGTGTAGCATTTCCTTCTCAATGCTCTGGAATTATTTGCAACAGAAGAATTTGGACACCCGATGGTCAGCAAAATAAATGCTGATCTGTCAGGGCTTATTCTGTTGGGCTGTACCAAGGGCATAACAAACAAATATTTATGTTCTTTCAGAGTCATTAATATATTACTTATGCCTCTGAAAGGTGCACTGTTAGCTTTTTGGATCATTTTCATAAACCTTCTTTATCTTTATATTTGATATTTAACAGATTCTGTTCCCTTCAATCTGAAGTCCTGGGAGTGCTGTGTTGTCTTTGTTCTAATACTCATGAAGAATAGACCACTCTAAGCAGGTTTAAATATTTTTTTCATTGTTGCTGTGAGGTGAATGAAGCAGCTCCTTATTTTCCAGTATTACTTTTCCAGCCTTGTAGGATATACTATAGCCTTTTTTTCTATAGCTTTCTCATTCCCTCAAGTGCAAAGTTTCCTTTTCTTCCTCAGAGCACTAATCTAGTACTTAAGGGTTAAGCACTGCCCCGTTTCCTGTTGTTCACAGGTGCCCTTCTCCACCAGTCCAAATTGTTTCACTGATACTCACATCTTCCCCCGTGAGAGTTTGCTGCTTTTGCACCTACTTTTTCACTTGAAGTAGGTTTTGATTCCATCAGTGCATAGAATCATGCATGGAAAGTTTTGGGTTGGAAGGGACCTTGACAATCATCCAGTTCCATCCTCCTGCCATGGACAGGGACACTTTCCTGTAGACTGGCTTGCTCAAAGCCCCATCCAGCCTGACCTTGAACAGTTCCAGGGATGGGGCAGCCACAATGTCTCTGGACAGCCTATTTCAGTGCCACCCTCACAGTAAAGAATTTTTTGCTAATATCTAAATATCTAATCTATCTATTCTCTGTCAGTTTGGGTCCATTCCCCCTTGTCCTGTCACTCCATGCTTTTGTAAATAATCCCTCTCAATCTTTCTTGCAGACTCCCTTCAGGTACTGGGAATGTCACCTCTAAGCCTTCTGTTGTATAAATTCTTTCAAGCTTGTTAGTGTTTTGGAGACTTTGATGTGTCAACTGCGTTTAAGAAGTTAACTGATATTTTGGAAGAATATTTCTCGTAAAGAGTAAGTGGGTTTGCCTTGGCCTTGGGAAAACTGAGGCGTTCCATGTGTCCACGTGGCATACCTGGATATCCTAAATACTATCCTAAATACTGCAGCTGGGCCTGTGGCATGCAGCCAGAGTGGGAGAGGGGGTCTGACTGCACAGGACCTGAGGCAGAGCACCAGCAATTCACATTGATAGTAAGTCATGGATTGAGCACTGGGTGCCAAACAGGTGAGGCACTGCTGGTCCTTGTACAGGCACCATACCAGGACTGGGAGAGATGTTTTCAGACAAAGATATTCTCGTTCAAGGTGAAAAAGCAGCTGCTGGAAACTTTCTGCAGGAAACTCTTCTATTTGTTTCCTTACAGCTCTGTGCACCTTTCAGTTCTTCATCGGTAGAACAGCTCAGCTAAGGGACTTCTTAATGTGGCAGGTTCTGGACTGACAGCACTTGTATCCCCTGGGAGCTGTCAGATGCTGTTGCTGGGGTTCCATTTGCCTGTGATCATTCAGGGATTATTAATGACACTGTTTCTTTATGGTCATTATTTTGAGGGAATATTATGTGATTGACAGAACCACATAATTAAAGAAACATGAAAAAAAAAACCCCATCCCAAACTTTGAGCTAGCCAGCTCTCAAAATGTGCTTTGTGATGTGGGAAAATGTGTTTGTCATTCTGTAGATGTGTTGTTTTAGACGTTGACGGTGTAACCTAAGATCCCTTGGCTTCTAGAGCCTTACCCTGTGTGCTTTCCTGGCCTGTTCAAATCATTAGGAGCTGCATCCCAAATTGGATTATTATTCTGTAACGCTGCAGCAGACAAAAGTTAGCCTCAGTTTCCATGTCCTAGTCATAAGGTGTATTAAAGGGGCTTGCATTTCCTTAACAAATGGACAGTGATTCTTTACTGGATGCAGACTACTGGGATATAATAAACTAATTGTAAACATTATAAAACAAATGCTAGAAGAGTAAAAAAATGTATTAGAGTCTCTGGCTGCAAATTTACATGCCATATCCTTCCAAAAACCCCATCAAAATCACGGAAATTTGCCAATTTCACAGTGAATTTTGCTAGGTTTTAATTGGTATGTTTTGACAGATGTTGTAGCCACATGTTCTGATAGATTTTTGGTGTCCATTAAGCACCAATATCCTCCGCTGGCTTCAGCCACGGCATGGGAGATGACGGTGGGCACCTTTGCAAAACCTCCACAGAAAGGGACTCCCTTTGTCCAGCTCCAGAGATCCCTTGGAATGACTGACAGCAGAGCTTGCTTTCCCTGCTTTGAACACTCAGAGTCCTTTTGTTTGCAGCCGCTTTTAGGAGAGTTCCGTGAATTTCCCTTGTGCTCCCTAGCATTGCCCCTCCACTCGTCCCTGTGTCCAAGCTTTCATTCCTGGTGAGACTCAAGGCACTGTTACTGGCCCAAGTCTTTCCCTATCTGAAACTAATTCTTCTTCCTGATGGTCTTGAGGGCAGCCTGTGCTAGTCACGTCAAAGGTCTGGTTTCTTTCAGGGCAGTACTTGATGGGGATGGAAATTTCCACAATCCTTTCCTGATGTTAATAGAGGAGCTCTGATTTATGAGAGATGTAATTCTTTCAGTTTTAAGTTTTACAATTCATGAAGCTACTCGTGTCTGGATATTATTAGATTAGGTATCCATTTTCCTAATAAAAAACGTGGATAAGTGGAGGCTCAACATGAAGATTCAGAAAGGGAACTGTAAAAAAATTACTGAATAATATAATTATTTTTCAGGATAATTTGTTTTATACTAAACTTACTGTGCAAAATGTGCCCAAGCACAACTTGCAGTGAATTGCAGGCTACTTCTGTAAAACATTTTTCATGTATGATAATTAAGTAACTTCTGATAACTCTGTGCTATCAAGTACTACGGGTTTTTTCTTTTTCAACACAGTGTGTAACAAACCACCACTGTCCTCATCACTGCATCAAAACAAACGTGCTGAACTAAAGTTTTCACCATTTTTGTGTCTCAAAAAATTTATATGGGAAGCTTGTAAGGAAAACTTTGGTGAAGTACATTCCCTGGACAAAAGCAGATTTTTCAAGGTGATTTCCTAAACCCAAAGGCTTGGGCCATTGCATGTCGGGTGTGGTTACGTGAGCGCTGTGTACAGCGACTTTTAAGCCATTTACCAATTCAAGACAAATGGGAATTAAATGATGAGGGGAAACCTGTAGTAGCCAAATCTACTGACATGCTGCTTCTTTAATGTGAAGTTTATAAAAACCCTTGAGTGTCGTGTCTGATCTGATTGTCTGCCATTATAAATGGTGTCTGGCAGAGTGGATGTAA
>VZUA01099054.1:7707-31763 GCA_013401035.1 Horornis vulcanius | reverse complement strand
TAATGAAAGCTCTTTGTGCATCTTTTTGTAAGAGTGTTGACATAATTTTGGGGTTAGCAAAAGAAAACCGTTCCAATTTAAAAAAATCCTCTCCACAAGTTTGCCTCCTAATGGAGGGTGCATTGGTATGTGCATTTAATATCCATCTTTTAAAGATAATATTGNTCAAATCTTCTCTAGTCCTGCCTATCTGCAAGATCTATGGATGAAATAATTCAGAAGAAATCAGGTAGGCAAGTTCCCACTGAAAAACAAAATGGCAAAGAAATAGCCATAAAGTTCCATTCTGTCCCTCTCAAAAAATCCTGAAATTTCATACTAACTGAAATAAGGACAAAAATTAATCTCATGAGTTTTAAATTGTTGCTCTCCCTTATTCACCTGGGATTACGAAAACTATGAGCTTAAATCCTGAACAACTACAGTATACTGCTGGTCCAGACAGATCTCAGCAAAAAAAGTTTATAAATGATACAGTCTAACAGAAAGAATCTTTTTTGGTTTGCTTTGTTTTGTTCCAGGAAAGGTCTGTGACTTTGGATCATTTTAAGGACACTTGACCAGTTTAACTGAAAAAAATGTATATTGCACATGGCAATTACATGCTCAAAAACCTCATCTTTAATCTGAGGGTAACTGAAAGAGAAAAACAAACAAAAGCCACAAAAAAAACCCCAAAACAAACCAAAGCACCAGAACAAATGAGCCTCACCACTGACAATGAGCCTCGCCACTGACAACTCAATACCCCCAACTGTGAGATTTCCCTACAGTTTGTACTTGTATTCCCATAGACAAAATACCAAATCCATATCCACCTAATCCATGTTCCCCTAACTTCACCTAGACACCCTGAGAAAAACAAGAAGGAAATGAAGAGACTGTATTCATCTGCTGAATGCATTTGAAATCCCACATTTACCTCAACTGCTGGGAAGAGGAAAGAGAGAGAAACACATTGTATCAATATTATGAGTTAAATCAACATAAGCGTTTGAATGATTTTCTGTCCATTAAAATTTTTGCCCTATACACAATTTTTATAGCAAATAACAGAAATATACACAGAATATACAGAATTAAGGTTGGGATTATATCCTGTAGTGTAGATGGGTAACTACAACTGAATGGATAAATCCCCTGTATCCTTTAATTTATTTGTCCTCACTGAAATCTAGTCAACTAGTATACCAAGAAGGAGCAGATAAAGAAAAGCACATCTTTATGGACAAGATGACAAGCCACCTTTCATTTTAGAAGGAAAAGGCTTATACTTATATTACTGTTTCACATTGAGGCCTATGTCATGACTGATTTGTAGCACTTGTAAAACACAGAACAAAACTTTCTTGAGTTTCTTTATAATACCTAATTAAAAATAAACAACACAGTGTATCTTTGGGAAAGTAATTTTTCTTCTTCCACTGGAAAAAAAACATACACAAACCTTTATTTGCCAGAGATAGCGAGGGGTGTGTGTAAAATCACTTCAACGTAACATTTCCTTCTGAGAAAATTAACACTGATTAACATCTTTAGAAGTCTGAATGACTCCAACCAGACAGGCAGTGTCTGCACGTACTAATGACTAGGGCTCTCTTTGCAAGGAATGATCATCTAACTATGCTGTAAATTGCTAAAAGAGGGACTTCAACCTGAATTTATCACTTGCCAGAACATCAACTTGTGCTCCTGCAACACATTTTTCACCTCCTGTTTTTCAGTTAGCTCTAGCTGTAAGTCCACTCTATATAGTCAAATTAGACTTGGCCTAAAAATATGTTCTCATACCCTGAACTATTTTCTTTGCATCCTAAAGCAAAGAAACTTTTAATTCTAAAAGTGATTTAATGACCAGTATGTTCTGGGAAACAAAGCTTACAAGGAGCATTTGAAAATCCATACTTTTATACTATATTTTACTGTTTTTACTCTGTTTTACAATAAGCAATAGGTATTTTCCTTTTGTATATTTCAACTTCAAATTGTTTTAAGAATGCTCTATATAGGGCAATAGACTATGGCACAGCTACTAGAGAGTAAACTTCTACATATGGGAGCAAAACTGTCAGAAACCAAGTGACAAAAGCGATCACCCCACTGTAAGAAAGATTAAAGACTACAATCTCAACTATGTAAACACATCACTGTAGACCAGTCATGCCCCAAAAAATCTTCATCTTTTCTAAGAAAAGATTTCTACCAGANAGGACCAAACCTCTGAGGAGCACTTTGGAGACCTGGATTGTAGAAAGTGACTATTATACATCAAGTCTGAAGGCAGTTAATATGAAAAACAGGAGTGCAACTCCAACCAATATTTTCTTAGAGGGCTGGCAGCAAACTGCCAGATGCATGTGTGACCTCAAAACAACCTTTTGCCAGATGCCTCTTTAACCTCTCACAATTACATCAACTTCTAAAAAGACTGCTACATTTTACCATTTTCTTCCTTTGGTTATGCAAATTAAGAAGATGTACTTAATAGACAGAATGGAAGTGTTTGATTCTGTGCATTTTCTGTCTCTTGAAGCCTCAAAATAAAGCTGTTTGATACAGCAGCACATAATTCTTTCTTGCCAGCACTAAAACAAGTTAAACAAGAAGTCTTCATCTTCTTTCTTTTCTCCTCCCTTGAGTCCATGGTCAAAACCAGGTAACTTTTTTAGGCAGTTGTAAGTTAAGGGGTCAAGACAATATTCAGCCACAGCAAACAATAAATCACTTTTGATACTATTTACCATTTTTAAGTATTTAACCTTTTCTTTCATAAAAAAGTATGCTATGCTATGCATCTTATGTTACAATCAACAGAAGTCAACACAACCATTCACAATATTCAGATTCAAAACTGGTCTGTATGCTAATATTTTGAGAAGGGCATTTTCTGCAAATTTAAAAATAATAAATTCAAGCAGGAAAGCATCATGAGTATGTTCCAGGGGCTCAAGCCCTATAAAGCAAAAGGAAGAGAAATTAGTGTAATGAAAAGTAAGTAGGTCATGTACACTAAAGTGCTAAATATACTAACATGTTTTCTGAGTGAGAGAACTGCTTTTAAAATCTAGAGGTGTACAAGTAAATGAAAAAATGCAGTCATTTGTCAACAAAAACATTCTTTGATTAAAGAGAAAGATTCCTTCTGCGGTATAGAATCCAAGAGGAAAAAAAAAGCATTTCCTTTAAGAAATATACCTCCTTATACAGCAAAACAATGAATTTCAGTTGTTCTGTAACCCAGATCCTTTAATCTGCATAAGAGATGCTGACTGAGTTCACTCAACCAAATCACTACTGGCTTTCAGAATACAATCAACACATGCTTTTCAACAGTATTAATATAGCATGAAGCTTGTGCTCCTAATTATTCATGTTTTTTGCATTCTGTTTTTTCCCCCTGCTGTAAAATATGCAAATTTACTTCTTTGTGTTATTTAGGTCCCACATGGGCCTCAACAGATCTGTTTGGAACGAATTACAAGCCAACATCTAGATACATGCTGTCAACATTTCAAGCTTCATTGTTTTTATTAGGTTGGAATGTCATTATAGATTTGATATTAGGCTTTAAAAAGCTTTTTACAAATCTCTTGAAAACCTACAGTCTAATCAAATGGTGCACTGATAATTACTACTACTGCACTTTTGTGTGTGAAAGGGGGAGAGCAAAGCCCTTCGAGCCCTGAGTCCGAGGGAAATCCCCATCTAGCGGCACCACTGAAAACCGCAGGTTGTTTTTGTGCAAAATTAGTCCCAAAGAGGATTAGTTTGACTTCATCACTGAATGGAGACACCACCTCCTTATGCAACTAAGGATCGGTAACTGGAGAGGACTCTTTCTTCTGAATGCCTCCTCCTCCCTTTTCAGTCAACTCTGGCTGCAAAATTCAATGCCTAGATGAGCTACCATGGTTTTTAAGTATAAAAACCATAAACCAGCATTTCAGGAAAGTGGTGACTTTAAATACTGTAACTTTCTTAGTGTGCATCAAAAGCGTTCACTCAGAGTGGCACAGGTTGATATGTATAAAATATTCTTTAGATAAAAATATTAATAAATATCCCCAAATCTCAGATTACTATAAAGTCAGTATTAAATATTTTACCCTCAAAACCCATAAAAAACCAATAGTTTGGCAATTCAAAAACGGTAAGGTTGGGAATAACTACACAAGCACTTCCTGTTATATAAAAAATAGGTGATGTAAGTCCATTGATGCAGAAAATGAAAGGACATTGAGACACTGCTTTCTTCTAACTGGCACAATGCCTTGTACATTTCTTTAATGTAATAGTATATTTTAAAACACCGCAGCAGCCCAACCTTTCTTACTAGCACCACTAAAAGCTCCTTAAATATTAATGAAAAAGCAATGTAGACATTTCAGGGACTTACTACACATTACTACTAACTCCTAGAAAACAAACAGCAGCAATAACACCAAGATTTTACAAATCTCTAGATGCATTTAATCCTTGAGGTGTGCATGCAGAGGGAAGAAAGCAGAAAAGTATTTGATTTGCAGTAATGAACTACTATGGGGGTAGTCCTTCGTTTCAGGAGCATCAGTATATTAAATTTCCCTTTCAAAACAGATTCACTTCAGAAAATTATACATATATACATTTCTCTCAGAGGCAAACATTTAGGAGTTCTTAAAATATATGTAGAGATCTGTTCTACTAAGATCAATATGGAAATAGTAAGGATCCTACTGTAAGGCATTTTTACATGTTGGGCAACAGTGAGGGTGTCTCCCAATTTAATACGCACTTTATCCAAAATACCCCAAAAAACAATCTGCATGCAGAGTAAATTCATGGCAAGACAGAAACTGCAATTTGGAGAGGAAGAAGTATATGTAAAATTGTTTTTTGGAAAAACAGTCCAGATTTTCAGAACTAAAGGCTGACTTGGGTTGATTATTTTACATTTTTGTATCTTCAATACAGATACAAAAAAATTTGTTTCCCATTTGTTAAGGATGTTCTTCTGCAATATAACTGCAGATGACAAAGGGAAGCTTTCATCTGGACGTAAATCATACTTTTCACAGTTTCACAGATGAGTGAGGATACTCCTGCCTACAGATGAGGATGATCCCCTAAGAAGAAATTATAATACTGATTTAACTCAACAATATACATACTGAATACAAAAGAGGAAGATTCAAGTACCTCATTTGAAATAAGCCAAAATTCAAATGCCTCACTGAAATTAACGTAAAAGAGTAAGTCATACCTGCCCACCAAAATTTTAAGATATCTGCTATCATCCACCATAATTTATCAGAGTCCCTGTGCATCTTTTTTACAGCCCATGATATTCCTGACTTTTTCACAGCAGGTTGTAATGATGAAATCAACAACATGCCAATTCTCAGAAAAAGTTCTCAAATTTTCTACCTGTCAACTGGTATTAATACCAGTTCTTTTCTATATTTTTAATAATGAAGAAATAATTGCCTTATATTGTATTTCATCTCACAGGATGGAAAACAGTAGTTACCACCTCCTTTCCTGTGACTTTTAGATGCTAGTGCAAGTCTGAATGCATTTTCTCTGTGGAGTTTATTCTCTTCAGATATCATAATTGAAACAGAAGGGACACTGGTTAATTGAACAAATCCAAGACTCATTTAAATACCATAGACCCTTCTATTTATTTGGAAGAGATTTCAAAACACTTAATTTCTTATGTTTATGACTGTTTTCTATTGAGAGGAAATTTGATAGGCAAAAATCATTCTTATTCCAATTGTGACAAATATTAACAAATAAGCATTAATCCAAAAATTTGCTGATAAATTCTAGATGGCCTTCCTAGATGGATCTAGAAAAGCACAGTAGGAAGAATGGAGGTTCACAGTGCAGAAGTGTATATTCAGTACAAAATTCCTGCCAAACTTTATTATCATGGCCACAGCCTCCCTGGGTCTGTGACAGTCACTCTACTCTGATGAGAATCCCATGACTGTTCACTTTTCCTTAGGTACTTATTCATTGAAAAACTTTATAACAAAATTGCTCAATCTCAGAAAACAACCTTTAGGTGACACTTTAGTGCTCCCTATGTGTACCAATACTCCCTACCACTTGTTAAGAGGTCTGCTCCTGAGGCTGAGAACAGAACTCTGAAATGACAGCCACTGGCCAATATTGGAAATCCATGTTACTTTACATCTTAAAAAATGAAAGAGAAAGCTGTTCTAAGTTCAGGGAAGAAATATAAGTTAAATATGTTTAAAAATAAGGTTTGTCAGCACCTGCAACTGAGCTGCTTCTCCAAACCATTTACTCCATTCCAATCCACAACATAAAAAGCTACCTGAGAGAAAATCAAACAAAACCCAACAACTTTAAAATCCGTGGAACAGATTTCCCTTTAAATCACAAGTGAAAAGTAAACAAGTCTTGAACTCAGGCATGGTCAAAGGATCAGATCAAAAGTTCCTCAGAGAACTGTGCTGCCTCCAGACACACTGAGAGACAACACACCCGTCCAGGTTGTCCAGCCCTGAGCACACCACCAGGCTCAGCAGCCCCCTCCCAGCACCAGTGCTTTGGCTCTGCGCCCATGGCTAGCACAGACACGACACAGCTTGAGCACTTCCATCAGGGCCAGGCAAAGAGCTGTGGGAGAAGCCTCATTTCTTGGTCCTTGCCAAAAGCACCCTGCAGGGATGCCTGGGAACCCGGCTGACTACAACCCTCTGACCCGACTTCCCGGCCTGGCCTCAGATACGCCTAATCCCTGCAGACGTGCCCGGCAGTCACAGCCTCAGCTGCCCGTGGTCACTGTCCCCAGAGCTGTGGTGTCCTTGTTCAGGGAGTGTGGCACTGCCCTGCTCCTCAGCAAGGTCTCTGCCCGAGCCCCTGCAAGCTTGGCACCCTCGCTCGGCTGCAGGCTCACCTGCCTGGTGGAGCCACCAGCATTTGCTGCTCCCTCACTCTGGCTTACTGCAATTCTGTCTTGAAATGTAAACAAGACCACGCACATCAGGCTCTTAAACGAAACCTGAAAACAGAATTAACTTCTCTCGGTCCTTTTGAAAGAGGATGTACAGAACAATATTCTAATTGATTTTAGATATTTGTATGATTTTTTAATGATGTTGGTGATGAGACACTGGAAAAGGCTGCGCAGAAAGTCATGTTCAAAGTCAGGCTGCCTTTGTTAGAGCTCTGCCAAAGTCAGAGCTTTGAACAGCAAGATTTATTGAAAGATGTTCATGCCCATGGAGGTAGGTTGGACTACATGAGCTGCCTTCCAACCAAACCATACTATGATTCTTTCAGTTGCTTCAAGCAAAAACACTCACCACCCACCCCAGTTGCACCATCAGCACCATGGGGATTTTGCAAAGTTTCTGAATGTCCTGCCAAACACACACGGGAGGCAGCATAGCTGTCTCAGTTTTTCAATTCCTGATCTTAGACTGAGATTAGGACTACAAGACACTTGGATCTTTGAGATCGATGGGAGACTTTTAGCTGTGTGCCAAACCAAAATGCTAGCATTAAATCTGTATTTTTTCTCTATGGCTAGCAACAGCAGGAATGAATGGTAGGTTGGAATCTATTTTCTATTACAAAAGCCACAAAACATGAGAAATTCCTAAAGAACTACTACTCTCAAAGATTCCAAAGCTTGTCTTCTTTACCTGTTTTCTTAATTCTGGCTTTCAGAATGTTAATATTAAAAACAATTTTTGATGATCAGGAAAGCCTCTGAAACACTTTTCCATATTTCTGCATTTGATTCACTCATCAAAACCAAGTGCATGTGTTATGCCTATTTTCATAAGCCTCTTTTCCCTTTTCAGAGTAATAGTTCTGCTTGTTACATAACAAGAACCATTTTTACAGCTTCATGAAGAGATGAGATGATCAGTATCCAGAAAATAAGTGAACTGGTAGTTAGACATAAAAATGTTTTCATCTCTAGTAGGAAATTATATTTTATATTTCTTTTCTAGAGAGGGAATTGCAAATTATTTTTGCTTAACTCCCACACATGCAACATATACCCCAAAAGCTAAAATAGAGAATTTCTTTCAGCTGCTAGGCTGCAAAGTCGGTTTTGTTGATTCTGCTGTTTTTATGAGTCACCTTTCTAGTCAGACATTGAATTCCCAAATGCACTGATACTTTACAAGGAAAAGTAGATTTCAAATATAGCAATTTATAACAGGACTTGGGGAAGTTTTGAAAAGAAAAGGAAAAAAATCATCCTCAGGATTTGACAGGGCAATAGCTGTGATGGAGCCTTCTCAGTAAAGCATTGAATTTTCTTCTGGCTTTTTCAAATATCAACCGATACAAAAAGATTCCTCCCATGTCCACAGGATATCGGTGAACTAGGCTTTTTGTTCATGCTCTGAATGAAAGACTGGGTTTAAGAAACAACTTAAAATATAAGAAATTAAATTCTCACTCCCTCCAAGAGTGTTCACTGCCTACAGTAGTATTCACACTAATAGAAATCTGCTACTGAGAGGTGTTAAAGATATTTACTACTGGATTTCCAGAATATTTTACACCAGTTTAAAAAAGCTTCAGAACATTCCATCTGAGCAACAAAATAATACCTAACAGAATGCCTAAGCGTTGTGGTTTGGTTTTTGGTTTTTTTTCCCACTGACACTATTCCTAGACAAAAACATCCCTTCCAGATAAATATCTACTTAAGTCCTGACCCATAATTTTGGAACTACATTTGTCTTGCAAGACAGTGATATGCTTCAATGATAAGGCTGATGGCAGCTCTTCTGCCCATTGCTAGCGTCCATTTCATTGCAGACAGCTAAATTAACTTCTGTACAAGAAAAAAAAATTAAAAAGAGAAGACTCAAATAAAGACCATTCTTAACTTTATATTTAACAGATAAATTTTATGTGAATTTATGTGAACAAAGTTTAAATAGTCACTGACAGCATTTCAGGGAAAAGGAATGAAGCTAAATTAAATACAAAATCAGGACCAGCAACTGTGTGACCTAGAAACATTTGGGTGCAGAATTCTACCTATTACAGAAACTGAAATGCTAAATGGTCTCCAGACTTTTTGGGAATGATGATGTCTCCTTTGACCCTTCCACAAGGCAAATGCTGGAGTGACTTCATGTAGCCATCAAAACTGCTGCAGGTGAACAAAATGTAGTGGAAGGCAGCCATTAAGCATAACAACACAGACACAGATGTGAAACAGATTTGTTTTAACGGAGAACTTTTGCCAAAAGTCTAAGTTCTCAGAAAGGGTTCCAATAGCCTCTTGTACTATTAGACTTCAATATTCTAGAGGCTTTTGTGACTTGCAAATGCTCAAGAAGAAGTAAAACACTTTAACAGGAAAACACTGTAAGATTCCTGATAAGAACGAGTCAGTAAATCAGAGCAGCAGAAGCTGAATATTGATGATAACAAATTCACAAGGAGGCAAACAAATTGTGAAAAGAGAAAAAAAGAAAACTATCAGTTTCAGCATAACAGCAATATTTTTTTTCTCTTTTGCACACTTAATCCAACCTACAAAACTGTTAAAGAGCTTGATCAAAGCTCCAAATTGAGCCAATTCACAGGTGTTTATACTTCAGATTAGTTTTCGAATAACAAGACAACTTTGAAAGCCCTAAACTGCTTAATTTTTATCCAACTAAGAGTCAGTTTCTGAGACAGAGCGTCTACATTCACCATGACCAGAAATGCATAGGCACTTCTTGGCCTCTAATATAAAAAGTCTGGAAGTAAAATGAAAAGGAAGGAACCTGAATAAAAGCCAGTCCCTTAACAGTAAGATATTCCCTTCCCACAACTCCAGGCATAAAGCTAGAAGCCTAAACTTTGACCTTTCCTGTTTTGTTAGGATGTAACTTCTCCACACTCAGAGCATGAAAGAAAAACAAGAAATTACATTTCTCCTGAATATGAGTGCAGACCTATGCAAATAAAACTTCAGCTATTTAGTCCAAATGAGCAGACTAGGAAAATTAACTTTGTCAGGACAAGTAAGAATACTGAACAATTTTTATCATGGCTTCTCCAAACATTTCATTTAGTCTAGGCATCTCAAAGAAACTTCAAGATCAAAATTTCAAAGATGAAAGAATCACTTTATAGAGAAGCACCACTTACCCACAATAACAAATCCATCTGCTTCTCTCTCTGGTGCTGTAACTTTCTTTGAATCTTGACTTTTTCGGAAGAAGCTGAACATAGTCTCTTTGGGTTCTTTTTTTCTCCTAAGGTGTTATCTAAAATGAAGACAAAAGATGTTAAATAAACATATGATAACAGAATTTACAATAAGTTCACATAACAGACCATAGGTATGTCGTAAGGCCACATAACTAATCTTTGTTACCCAACTTAAAACATCAGGATTTGAATGTCAGACATTACCTCCCTGATATAGCAATTTACTTCAACAGGCAAGAGGAGAGTGAAGTACAAAAGGCTTTTATATGAAGTTATGAATGGAGTGGAATCATAAAAAAACCAAAACAACAACAATAAAACCCCAACAAACAATCAAAACTTCAACTCTTCTCAATAAAAATTAAAGATGGAAACTTCTTTCAGCATTTATCCAGCATGTTTTCATATTTTTCTGCTACTTTGTATTGTTATTAGACAAGTTTTCTCTTCAAAGACAGTGTTTCAGTTTCCCAGTTTGCAATCTTAAAGACAGCCTAACAGTTGAGTATATTTGATTAACAGTTAGCAATTATTTTCTTAAAAGAAAAAGCAGTAAAATCATCTGTTGCAACTTTTTTGCAACAATAATTCATTGAAAGAATCCTCCAAGGTAGCTAAGAACTCCATTGCTAGAACAAAACAAGGAAACCACTGAGATAAAAACATAGACTGCAAAAGAAAATGCTCAGTATCCCCTCTCTCTCAGGACTGGAAGATTACACAGAAGCAATTCTGAGTAGCTTTTGGGCCCCTGGACATCAACCTATGAAGCAGCCTGTGGTCTGGCTGAAACACATTCTGCCCTGGACATAAAGAGGAAGGCTTAAATAAAGTCATGCAAAGATCTTCTCTACTAAAATACCCATATAAAATAGGGGAAAGTGGAATAATGTAATTTCAACTTTGAAGCAGAGTTTGAGGAGCAGAATCCTGATTTATTTTGCAGACATCAACATGTTAAGGAGAAGGGACTGACAAAGCAATAGCAACATCTAATATACACCTCCAACAGAGGAAAGGACTCCAGGGTAAAGAATTAAAGAGGTATACGGTGTCAAGTTTCAGCAACATTATTTCACACTAAATTTAACAAAGAAGAATCTTTAGAATGTGGGAAAGAGTGAAGAGTGCTACTGTGAAATGTGCAGATTTAAAATAAAAAAATTAAAATCCTGGATTACCTATTTGCTGTAATTCTTCATTCCCTACCCAAATATTCATGAGACAATAAAGAAGACTTTGTTTTTTTGCCCTGGTCAGGGATCTGTGGCAACTCAGTACTGACTATTCATATAAACTGCCTAAAATTCTGCTGTAACAAGCATCATACACTCCAGAAAGTCCTGTATGAAGTGCAAGCACTGGCTTGGAACAGTGTATAAATAGATCATGGCAAAAGCAGCAACTATTCAAACTGTGGCCTGATACCTGAGACTTGAAGACTGAATACCCCCACAGCCTGGCCAGCTACTGCTTGCTTATGCTGACACAGTGCAACTTCTAGCCACCAAATAAACTACATTAATGTGCACAAGAACAGAACAAACCATTCTGTGACCCAATCCCAGGAATAGTTATTTTTAAAAAGTGTTAGTTAACAGCACTTTATTCCTTTTTGCTTGTTTTCCTACCTTAGCAAGAGAAATACTGATATTTCCAGTTCCATGGAGATTACACAGTAGAAACTCCTAATTATCTCATTTATTCCTTACCTCCCCCCACACCCAGGCTCAACACATGGCGCCAGCAACATATTCCTTTTTCAGCCCTCAGGGAATAAGTCTTCTCCTGCTACCAATTAGGGTTGTCAGTCCCATAGCTCAAGTGGTAAAAACCTGTGCTGTAATGCTCAAGAGTCAGGTTTCTGCTCCAATGATGTATGAAGGAGAAGCAGTTGTGGAACAGTTTAAAATGCAATTTTACCTTCATCCTAAGTGTGCAACAACAAGCAGCAAAATCAACTTGATGTGCAAAATCTTACAGATAGCTTTGGTAAAGGCTCAGATTCCAGTCAGTCACTTGAGGTGGTAGAGCTGCAGTTGCTCCAATCACACTTTATTCTCTTTTGATCTGCATTATGGTACAGTTTTCAGCTCTATCACATCATGACCCCCTTCCCTTCTTTCTTGCACAAAGAAAGGACTGCATCTTAATCAGTATATACATGGCACAAAAGGCTTGTATAGGGAACCGTGCACTTTTAGTCTTTTAAATCCCGCATACTTAACATACCTAAACTTTACTGCTTAAAAGACAATAGACATTCAAATTCAGAGTAAATTAGCAATCACGACAATTGAATCTAGCTAAATTAATGTTACAAGCACTTTCACATACTATATTTTTTTACATTTGTTGACAGTATCCCATATTTTTTTAAAAGCCACAGAATTCATCTTCTCCACATACCTAAGTGTTGATCTTTATTCTGGAATTTTCCATTTTTGAAGTAGCTTAATTCCACTGACAGCAGTATTTCTCTAACAGAAAACAAAACACCAAAACCAAACCAAATCAAAATCAAAACCCACATATAGTTTTGCTTGAAGCAGAAAAAAATTAACAAAAGTACATCCCAAGCTCAGGCCTCAAGTCCTTATGGTGTTAAAATCACCAGCCCAGTCCTAAGAAAATAGTACCTGCTGTATTTTGTGACTGTAAATGTGGGGAGGCAGTACAAAAAAACACGTATTAAAAAGACTAACATGTTTAGTGTTTCCCTCTCTAGGAACCTCTTAGAAACAAAAGTTGTGCTAGTAGATCTTGGGTCTTTGTAAGGTAGTATGCAGAAGGAAGAGTCCAACAACTACTACTTTCAGCATTTTGGTAGCCTTGTTGAACACACTATTAAGTATAAACTAAAAAACAAAGGATGACTAAAATAAACAGAAACAAAAAATAGAGCTATATACATGGGTAAGGGAAAGACTGTAGACAGGCAATGCATTTGTGATGCTCTTTTAAGAATCCTATCAACTGTGCTACTTCAAAAGTAAACATAAATCTCCCCAGCAACGGGAAATGCAACCACTGAATTTCTTGAATCACATGTTAAAAACAGAACAAAGCCTCTATCCAACAAAGAAACACAGAGCTGAATGGAAACACTCGTGCTCTTGAAGATAAGGAAGGACTTTAAGCACTTGCAGAATCAGGAATCAGGCTCCAGTTTTACTACGTGTAGATAAGATGAGGTTTCAGGTAATGAAAGCTCGGAACAACCAGTTTCATATAAGTTTCATTTCAGAATAAAAATTAAACTTGAAGTTTTGGGACCTGTATGTATGGTCACACAGACTCGAGAAAAAAAGCACTTAGTTGTGGTTTTTTTTTTTAGCTGTCAGCACAAAATTACAGAAAATACACCCACCATTCAGAGATAGTACCACATTCCTGCAGTCATTTCTCCTATATAGCACAGCACTTTTCCCTTCCAGATGGGATTAATTTTATTTCTATAGGAGACCTGAAATTGAATTCACTGCCTAAAGATAAAAATCTCCCTTGGTAGGAATATGCAATTCCCTTCCTCCTCATGTTTCTCTCTCACAAAAAAAAAAGTGAACACAAACGCTGATAGTTAAGAATAATGCTTTTGGCATGGCTTCAGTCATTAGCAAATAATAAGCTCTAAGCTACAGCAATTCTGTGAGGCTGAAAAAAATATTTTGTCTTTCTGTGAGCCTTTGAGAACATACATGGCACTGGACAAAGATGAGTTACAGAGCTGCACAAAGGGGTTAATTTATTCCTCCTGCATTTTGTCAGTCTCCTTTGACAAGAACTATGGGCAACCTTTGAGCCAAACCAATATGTTAAATCAAATAGAATTTTTCTATACAACAAAGATCTCAGTATATTTACCATTACTTTTCAGCATTTTTTGAATGTTCACAATACTTGAGAAGAATCATAATTTAATGTTAAAAACACCAAAGATGCAGACTAAGATGAAGAGACAATGCCCAGTAATACGGTGAAGCAGAATTGCAGTGGCACTGCCAGTAATTACATAAATGATGAAATGAGGACAGAAGACACAAAACTGACCTTAAAGAAAGAACTGGAATAATTTCACATCTAGCAGCTTAAGATATGCAATCTATGGAAAAAGAAAACAGAGAGCATCAGAGCAGTTCTCACTTCCACACTACCATCTGCTGTGATTCACCAATAAAGCAGCAATCAGAAAAAGAGCAAGATGTTTACAGCCCTGTACAATCCTTCTTATCATGAAAACAACCAATTTAAGAGTCAAGAATAAGCGTGTTGAAAATATTTCTCTGTGACACCAAAAGAACAGCTTTTAGCCTAGTCTAAGTTAGTACATGAAGAAGGAAAAAAAAGGCAAATAATTTCTTTTCTCAGGAATTAATGTTAGTCATGGTTCTTTAGTTTGTATTTCTTGAAAACAGAAGAATGGAAAGTATCCCAAGAAACCCAAATTTTAAAAAACCCTGATATAAGTATAATGTAAAACTAACAAAGATATTTTTTCTGTATTACATAAAATGTTAGTATTTATTTTTAATGATTTGTAAAATTTAAGGAAAGCAGAAATACAAGAACTATATAACCCAAATTACCATAGTATAAAAACACTTGAAGAGGCTGAATCATAAAAAATCAGCCACAACCAAGTTAGACAATAAAAGCACAGGTGACAAAAACAAAGCCAGGAGTGAAATAACAGCATTTAAACTGATGTAAACATTCAAAACCCTGAAGACAGGAAATGCAAAAAGAGAAAGCTAGGTGTTAATGAAACACACTACTCGATAGGCTGAAGCCTACTGTTTTCCCTTCAAACAATTTTCTTTTGAATGCAAACCTTCAACAGCTGCTAAGTGTGATACAGACACGCATTTGTAAGAACTTGTACAACATGTTTTTCTAGCCACTGACCCTTCAAACTCTTCAGGCCTGGAAGAGCCACTGTGCAGCAGCTGGCTGCACCTTGCTCCAACAGCTACAGTGATGAGATCTCTCCTTTCAAAGCTCTGAAGATATGCTATGGAGATGAGGATATTCTCTCGCGAATAAAATACCGAACAGGTGAATGTCACGCTGACACTGAGGGGACGACAAGCAGATAAATCTCATATAAGATTTAACTCCAGAGCACTCCCTGGTCACATGCTGATTCTGCACAGCTTCCGGCAGTAGCTTGTTTCCTTGGAAAGCTGACACAAGCTACTGCTGTATAACACTACCCCAGCCAACTACCAAAAACCACTTGGTACTGGTTAGCAAGCTGAACTGGCCCGTGGCTGGTAAGAAGAGACAATCGGCACATGGGCGGTTTTGCAATTGCCCTTTTAAGCCAGGACAGAGTTAGATTTTCCCAAGTATTTCCTGAAACACCAGTCCTGAAAAAGAAAAGGAAATCACAGCCAGAATGGCTGCAGTTGGAAAGGACCCTCAGAGGCAGTCTTGTCCAACCCCCTGCTTAAGGAGAACCTTCTTAGAGCTGCTTGGTCAGGAGTGTATCCAGGTGGCTTTTGACTATCTCCAAAAGGAGGGAGATCCCACAACCTCTCCGGGCAACCTGTACCAGCGCTTGTACACTCTCATGGTGACAAAAGCGTTCCCTGATGTTCCCTGAGAAACCTCCTGTGTTTGAGTTTGTACCTTTTGCCTCTGTACCTTTCACTGGGCGTGTCTGAATAGAGCCTGATTGTCCTCTTTGCACCCTTCCTTCAGGTATTTATATTCATTAATAAGAGAGCTCTGAGCCTTCTCTTCTATAGGCTAAACAGTTGCAGCTCTCTCAGTCTTTCCTCATATATGATGGTCCAGCTCCATAATCATTGCTGTGACCCTTCTTTGGCCTCTCGCCTGTATGTCCACATGTGCCCTCACACCCAGCACTCCAGGTGCCCCACCAGTGCATAGCAGAGGGGAAGCAGCAGCTTCCTTGACCTGCTGACACCACCATGTCAAATGCAGATTGGGATATGTGTTGCCTTTGCCACAAGAGCAATTGGGAGGAACCTCTCCACGCCAGGGATCGATTGGGAAAACACATGGAAAAAGACAAGATGCATGGCAAGAGCATATGTCTTACATCCATCAGCTTTCTAAACCTGGAGATTGAGCACCATCTCAATTTCAACAATGAAATAAAATAAAACAAATAGAACGGAATAGAACAGCTCAGAAATAATCTACAATGGAAAGAATCTACAATGATCATCTGGTCCAACTGCCTGACCACTTCAGGGAGGATCAAAGCTAAAGCATATTAATAATGGCATTGTCCAAATGCCACTTAAATGCTGACAGGCTTGGGGCTTTGACCACCTCTCTAGAAAGCTTGTTCCAGTGCTTGACTACTCTCTCAGAAAAGAAATGCTTCCTAATGTTCAGTCTAAACCTCTTCTGGTGCAGCTTTGAATCATTCCCATGAATCCTGGGATATCCACTGAATATCCAGGGAGATCAGCATCTCATCTCTACCCCCCCTCCTCAGGAAGCCGTAGAGTGGATGAGGACAACCCTCAGCTTCCTTTTCTCCAAACCAGGCAAACCCCAGGTTCTTAGCTGTTTCTCACAGGCCGCTGCCTTCACCAGCTTTGATCTCCTCTTCTGGATGTAGCTGCAGAGCCCAAAACTACACAATATTCCAGGTGAGGCCACACCAGCGCTGACTACAGCGGGATAATCACCTCTGTTTGCATTGTGCTTGACGCACCCCAGGACGCCTTTTGCCCTCCTGGTTGCCAGGGCACGCTGCCAAATTACACCTGAGCGGAACCAGTATCTGAAGGGAGAGGGAAAACGCCGGGGAGGGGAAATATGGGGTAATTTAAAAAGATTAAATGACAGGACAAGCTGACGGCCGGCTCCCCCGGCCTCCCGGGTCTCGGCCCCGCCGCCCTCCCCGCCGCGGCAGCATCGACAGCGGCCCCTCCATCACCCACCCTCCCGCCGCCGCCGCCGCTCTCACCAACCGCCGCCTCCGCTTCCGGGTCGCCTCGGGCGGAGGGGAAGTCCCGCCCCGACCGCCCCGTTCCCGGGGCCGCCGTCCCTCCCTCGGCGGAAGGCGGGAAGCGGTGCCGGCGATGGGCGACATCCACGAGGTGCCGCGGCCGCGCATCGCCACGGGGCAGCTGGCGCAGCACATCGGGCGGCCCGTCTGCTTCGTGGGGCGCGTCGAGAAGGTCCGCGGGGCGCTCGGCGGGCTCTGGCAGCGGGGATGGCGCTGCCCCGGCGCGCCGTGTGGAGAGGCTGGCGCCGTCCCTGGGGCAGCTCGGCAGCCCCAGGCGGCCTGGGAGCAGGGCGGGAGGCGGGAAACAACTGGCTGAGGCGGCCAAAGCTGTGGCGCTTCCTGTGCCTTTGGAGCGCACAGGCCTACGGTCTTTTCTAGACCTAAGTGTTCTTTTGTAGATTCATCCTAGCGGGAAGCTTGTCGTGCTTACGGATGGACTCGGAAAGCATACGACTGTGGAGCTGAACGAGCCTGTAAGTTAAGGAATGCTTTGGAAATACTTGATGTCGCCTCTTGTGGATTGCGGAGGTTTTGTCTCTTCTGAAACCTGTACATGCCTTCCATGTCCGGAGTTTTTCTCCCTATATTTCATTGCCTCTCTTTCTTGCATCTTTCAGCTAACCTGTAGTCTCCTTACCCATGAGCTGCCTTGGTCTTCATCAGTTTTCAGCTGATGTTAAGAGACAGAACTCATTCCTTGTCAAGACACATCCCTGTCTGGCTATTTTGTCTTACTCTATTAGTTGTTCGCAGTCTAATATATTCCACTGCGTTTATTAGCTTTATTTTAACTTCAGTCATTCCTCCCATTTTCTTATTGCTTCTATAATCAAAAGGAACATGGTGTTTTCAAGAGTTTTTTAAGTTAATATTGCTACATCCTCTTAGAACACTTGTCACAGCGTTTCAGTAAACTCCATGGTTAGCTTGAAGTATTCTTTCTTAAAAAAAACCCAAGCCATGAATGCAATGGGTATTACATATAATTAGAGCTACTGAACAAAAATACTGTTTCCTTTGTTATCACCTCCCACTGAAGGAATAACTTTTTGCCATTCTCTTCTGATTCATCTCTCCAATTCACTCAATGTCAGTGGGGAAACTAATAGATTTGCTAATCAAATTGCTTTCTAATTTTTTTCCCTTTCAGTATATTTCACTGTGCATGTGTAGTTCCTTCTTTCAACAGAGGACTCCAAAATTATGGGGAGGGAATTATTCCAGAAGATTTAATAGAAAGTAAAAATAAAATTTAGATATTGGAAGAGCATTACCAAAATAGTACTGCACTGTTAAAATTTGTATCTTAAAAACAGAATGTTCAAGCTGTATTATTTTGGCGTAAGATATTATTTTTAGCCTTTTTTTCCTTTGTTCAACCAAAGGCTTATTAGTGACAATTTTGTATCCTGACAGATTACTTAAGAAATCATTTCCAGATATACCTCCTGGAACTGCTCTCTGGGATGTGTGATACCTCTTTAACTCTTACAGATTTCTATAATTGACACAGGTTTGAGTGCAGTGCATTAAAATCAGAATTGTTCTCTCTCTGTGTCCTAGCTTAGTCTCTGTTCAGTGATTAAATGACAGTTTTATATACTTATGAACCAGTATCTTTCCTTGGACGTGTCTTCATTTTTTTTTTTGTTGCTATTGAATTGTCTATTACAAAACCTTTAAATTTCTAAGTGGATCAAGGTTTTTGTGGGTTTTTTAGTGGGGGGAGAGTGACAGGGCTGTTCTGTAGTACTATACTTTTTGACGTGGAACAGAATCTGTCATGAATCCATCTGATGAAACCATCAGTTGTGGAGAGTTCCTAGCTGTGCAGTAAAGACAGCAGGTAATTTAGTGTTAGTAATTTCGTCTTTGGTGTGTTTTCTAGCTGGAAGAGGAGCTTTCAGGAGTTATTGAAGTGGTGGGAAGAGTAACAAATCAGGCAACCATCATGTGTGCATCATATGTCCAGTTCAGAGAAGATAAAAGTTCATTTGGTAAGTAAGAATGTTCATTATGGCAAATGAATTTTGAGTTCTGAACTTGTCTTCAGTAAATGAGAAGGGAAAGCCCAGTTTTCTTTTTTTATAGGCAAGGTTTTTATTCAAGCTGTCAGACAAGGAGCAGGGTGTAGAAGAGTGTCATGAGAAAAGTTCTGTACCAAATACAGTGGTTTACGTTTAAACTATAGGGAGTGACTCAATGCTGGAGCCAGTCTAGATCATTGCTGTGGCCTAATTGTTCTCCCGCTCCTGACCATGTGGTTCTCACCTTGCCCTGGATGTTTCGTGGTTGTGCAGTTGGCAGGCCTAAAAGTAACCCTCCAGAAAACAAGCAATGAGTGTTCCTGCCATGGGAAAATGGGAGCTTGAGGGAGACTGGGATCACTCAGCAATACTGCTTTAAAATAAGCAGTACTTGAATGTTGTCAGTGACTTGTGGGGAATTGAGTTTGTGCTTTATAACCTTTGTATAACCTTCCTTTGCCCTTTTTCAGATCTGGAACTCTACAATGAAGCACTAAAAATTATTCATGAATTCCCTGAATACTTCCCGTTTGGTACTGGGATGACCACTTGATTTTTATTAGCATATATTTAGGGCTTCAGAGGGGACAACAGTACTGGGGTTTCTTGCCTGACAGCATGGTAACAGTTACATTTATTTTCAACAAATACACCGAAAAGACACTGTTACACTGTTACATGTGCTAAGTATTGCCCATGAAGAGAATTTTCTTTGAAAATGTATTTATTCATCACGGAGAACAAATGTGAGTGTCTCACTCACTGTATATATTTAATGCTTTTGCATCTATGAGGAGTGTTCTCTTGCAAGATCAGACTTGTCAGAAACTGAAATTTTGTAAGCATTCTTTTCTAGTTGGTAAAGGTTCTAGGATACCTTACAGGAAACTTGTATAGAAAAAATTTGGAGAGGTTTCAGTATAAAAATTTTTGATTGAATTTGTTTTGATATAAATTAATTGAATGGGGGTATTCTGTATCTTCAAAATGGTATCTTCTCCAATAAAAAAAATTCCCTGCATTTAACCATTCGTGTCAGCATTAAATGTTAGAGTGCTATTTTCAGTGATATGTGGTGACTCCTATTTTACCTGACACATTTAAATGTAATGAAGTGGAATACAAGGTTCTTGCCTTTGCACTGATATTAAACACTTGGAAGATGTCTAATTAGGCTTGGGGACTTCAAGCACAGTTGAAGTCCCATCACCATCACAGCCTTCATTCTTGGTTGGAGTCTGAGCAGCAGTACCAGGATTCAGCCAGCTTGTCATGGTGACTAACCATAGGAACTTCCAACATCCCCAATTTTGTTACTATCCAGGCTACTTACAACACTTAGCAAAATTTTTGCATCGCTTGAGCTAACATATAAAGTACAACTGAACTTTGGAAATAGTCTCTGGGAATTAGTGAAGTATTTCAAAGTATTTTAAGTAAACTATAGCCATGTTCATTAAACTTTTGTACAAACAGGTTTAGGTTTAGTAGTTAGATTTAGTGCCTTAGTAAGACTGCTAGCTTTGTGCTTATTTATAGACCTCTTTTTTTCTGTCAAGGAATATGTTTCAAAAACTTACACTTTGAACTCACTCAAACTGGAGGGATGATCAAGTTAACAGAGGATCTATCTTTTTCTCCCTCCCCACCTAGAAGACAGATAGTGACACAGTTAATGGGAACGAGTCTTCTGAAGTAGGAAGCAGTCTTGTACAGCAAACAGAACAAAAGGTCCATGTGGCACAATGGTCCATGCTCTATCACCACTCTATTTTAAAGTGCTCAGTAGAATCAAATGTAATATTTAATAACTTCATGCATGTTTTTCTAGCATTTACAACTATTTTGTTCTGTTGTGCTTTAGAAAATTGGTATTTTGTGTGTGTACATATACTCTCTAAACTGTACAGTTACCCAGACCATCCATGCCCAGTAGAGCAGCCTGCCACTAGATGGCTTTAGCACTTCAGAGACCAGCCTGGGGTATGAGGTCTTGTGAGGGAAAGTTTGAACACACTAAGTAGGAAATGCTGGTTTATTTTTGTCAGTCAACACTCTTGTTGTTCATGCAGCCCTGCAGCAGTGAAAGGTGGCTGGGCAAGCTGTACACAAGTAAAAATTTCCCTTATGCACTTTTCATTTGTCTGCTTCTATACAAACTATCAGGCTGTGTGAATAAATGGCCTACCCTGGCTCTGTGGCTGTACAAACTGTTCAGCACTGCAAGGAACTGTAAAATGTTCTTGGTATTAGAGTAGTGCTCAGGTCAGATATGCATTTATCAGCATCGTTTTCTACATTACCATGCAGAAAACTGCCAGCCATTACAGATACCAAGGGAAAGACACAAGCAGGGGCCTGCTGCTAGGCCTGATGGAATGAAATGGGAAGTAGGGGCTTCAGGGGATGCTGACCAAAGGGGAAGCACCAGGGCAAATGAATCATAAACACCAGAGAGGGATGTCACCAAAGCCAGTAACGGAACATGTGAAGAGGAGCTGCTGGCTTCTTTGTAAGGACAGGAGGCTAGTGAATGGTGGCAACCTGGGAGAGAAGGGGCATATGAAGTAAATGCTGTCATTGGAGCATGCTATTCAGAACAGGACTGTTCCCACTAGACTCAGACTGACTTTTGAGACTTGGTACCTTTTTGCTGGGCTCGTGGCTGACCCTGCCTGCCTGCTTTGCTGTCCTGGCTTGGGCACGGACTTGTGCACAACTCGTGTGGTGCTCATGAGCAAGGAGCCTGTGTGTGTGATGATGAAGTGCTTGTGCTTAATCAAGGAAGAGCTGCAATCTCGAAGCATCTAAGGAAATAACAAAGAAATAACAAAGAAATGTAATCAGCATGAGCCACAGGATCAAAACATTGTAGAATGCAAGAAGACCTTCAGCAGAGTTGAGCTGAGATTTACCTGGCAATAGTAAACAAAAAAATAACTGCAGCTAATAAAATGGATGTAGCTATACTTTTTGTTAGAAAACAAGAAATCACCCCAAAAGTGACAGTTTTATTGATTTAAAAACAAAACAAGGAAAAAAACCCCTGGTAATTGAAAAACATACAGCTCTTGCTTTGTAAATTTTGCAAAAGTGTAACTACTGACCTGAAAGCCTGATTACTAATTGCAACAGCCAAAACTCATAGGGCCATAATATGCACATTCATAATCTGAAACATTGCAAAGGTAAGAGTATTAAAGTGAGCATGTAATTTAACTTTGTGGTAGAGTTTGACACAGTTATGATCGAGGTGAAAACGTTATAGATGAATTTTCTTTACATGAAAAAATGAGACACTGTATGTTGGTAGTTGCATTCACCTCAACACGAAAATTATCAAAAAAATTTACTAAATGTTACTACACAAGAATAAAAAAACAAACATTTGACACTTACCAATCCTCATTTACATAAACCAAAACCTTTATTGTCTGTATTTATATAAATAGGGGATCATAAGTAAGCCCCAGTATACACTTATAAATGGAGAACATTTTGAAGAGCTCTTCAACAGCAATGTGAAGTGTGCAAAAATACTAGAAAGAGAAATAAATATTCTAAAAAGAAAAAAAGTAACTGCTCTCCCATGCCTAGAAATATCAAGTACCTCTTAGATTTTTAACTTAAAAGATGAGCTTTGCCAATTTTAGATCAAAATAAATGCAGCAGATGTATTACAACATTAATGATAACTCAGAAAATATAACCTAAAGTCCTGAATGTAATCTTGTACATCCACAGAAAACATATCCACATTTCATCTTCTTGAAACTACACTAGAGCACATAGAACTAGTGGTATATTACAATATATTGTCTTTAAAACACCAATTTTCACAGTCCTGGAAACAGTACCAGTTTATTGCTAGCATTCCATTTACTATTTCATAGCACACAAGTGTTGAGTAACTCATACTGTAAATAAACACACACCAAGTAAACTGATGTTATTATCACATACCTTAAAACAGGTTTGGTTTTTTTTCCCTAATTTGTGTGAATTTTGTTGCCTACAAAGTCAAGGACAACAATACCAATTAGCTCCTAGCACAGTATTAGCAAAATATGCTTGACGCTCTCTCAAGTTAATAAATAATCTTAATTCCAGCTGGTAACATCTAGAAGTACTCTGATCAATAACTTAAAACTGAGAGCAGATAGGTGTTCACTAGTGACCAGAAGCAGGATTTATACAGGTTGATTCCACACTTCCCAGTATATTTCAGAAGTACAAGAAATGCTGAGTATCTCAAAGTCTTCAAATACTTTTGTAGTCAAAACTCTGCACACAGTTTAAAACTTATGTATTTACAAGTCTCCAGTCCTTGAGATTCCAGATCTTCACAGTACCAAGTTAAAAATTTATCACATACAACCATTTTCAGTGCATGAGTCATCTACACTACTCTTACATTCTTGTGTCAGTCCAGCCTAAGACACTGTAGTTCCAGACAAACAAACCTGGCTTTATGCAAATTGTCAGCGATTGAAAGAGATTTGATGACTGTTTTTCTGTGAGTACTAGGGGAGAAGAGAAAACCTGCACTCTGCAAACTCTAGACAGTAATTCTGTAAAACAATGGATTTTTTGGTGATATTTTTTAATGGGAAATTAAAATAACTCTGACCGTGTAATAGAAGTCAGTGACCACATTAATTCTGGATTAGTTCAAAAGCATAACAGAGAAGAGAAACTTAGAAATTCCATTTTACAGCTTGATGGGTTTTGCATGAAACTGCAGTGTTTTCATTGTTTTAATCCTTTTCAGATGGACTAGGAGGGCATAGTTTATCCAATTTGCCTGAACAAAGATAACAATTACTTTTTGACAGACAGAC